>JAQFYQ010003209.1:0-10886 GCA_034694885.1 Buchholzia appendiculata
CCAGCAATAAATTCTCAATGATAAACTCTGTACAGTAAAGACGAATTTACAAATCGCCTAATTTGTTTGAAATAAAACGTGCAATTTGGTAATTAATTACTGATTAAAGCATGAGTGTGAAAGCCGCTACAGCTAAGTGTAGGATTACGATTAGATGAGTAATAATAAGATAAGAATACTGAGTTGATAAAAGCTCATCTTTGAACATGTATCTCTACAAAGTCTGCATGCCTAGCTAGAAAAAAATGTGATAGAAACAAACAGATGCCTCAAATAGAACACATTGTCATATAAATGATGTCAATGACAATAATATGTTCATGACATATTATCATGACATGATGTGAAGTGATGGACGTGGCGTCTTTGATGATATGTTCTATTAGACATACCACAGTGTCTTATAAATTATGGAGTCGTGCAATGTATGGACAGTTTGGTACCGAGCATTGACAGAGATGATCAAACGAGTGAACCTATAGCTCAGAATTGAACCACGGACCTCTGAATGTCGCTCAAACCTGCTAATCGTTACACTACTGGGATTGAACAGGAATCTCATGCAAATAAATCGAATTCAATTACTTTCGCTCAATGATATTCCTGGTAATACGTAATACGTTCCTCGGCAATATGAAATAGGTTTTTTAAACTCTAAACCTGGAAAGTAAATAAATTGTAGTCATCAATGAATTTATCTTGATTCATTATTTTTTTTTCTTACATTCAGAGCAAGGCCGTAGCTGGGATTTAATTTTGGGGTCTTTGACTTCCAAAAAATTTTGACGACCTTTGTTCACAATCCTCATTTCAGGGTTTGAATTTAGAAATTGTTGACATTTTTTCACAAACTCCTTAAATGGTAAGAAATACAATTTCAGGATGTTGAACCCGAACTCTATTTCCCCTTCCATATCAATGTGTTACTTATTGAAATAGAGCTTTGCAAAATATAACTCTATTGAATTGAAGAATCAGTAGATAAACATTATGATAAACAGAACTTGTAGTAAAATATTTTATAGTAGTTACACTGTAGAGCTTTAGAGCAATATAGAAGAGCAACATAGAGTAAAATAGAAATTATGCTAAATCAACATTACACAGAATAATGCATAATCTTCTTATGTGACGTAATCACATTTGCATGCATATATCAGTCAGTTCTGCAACCAGTTCTCTACTGGCCTGTGCATTCGCCGTAACCAGTTCAGATTAACAGCCAATTCAAGTATTTATTGTAATCATTATTAATAATTACAACTCTACAATGTTTGTAATATAGTCATTGTCAGTGTTTGTTCGAGTTTACAGAGTCTGTGTTAATGCAATGTAATGCGTTATCATATTATACAGTATGTGAGTGGGCTATGTTTATTGTCAGTGATTAAATTTTAATCTACATGTATATATCGATATTACTAAGGCGTTCGATCGAGTGGTCGTGATATCAGAAACCTAAGGAAATAAAACAATTTAATGTACATTAATGATTGCGCAAAATCATAACTAAATCGTTCGCAGCGTAGACTCATTGCACACATTATACTGAATGACCTTCTGATTGTTATTATGCTTACATGTAAGTGTATATGACGGTGGGCGCCTAGTAATCTTCACAGGAAATCATAATAGTTTACAATCTTTGCACACTTTTGCATGATGATTACTTGAAGCCGTGCCGATGTGCCGCTGAGAAGTGGTTCAGTTGTACAAGACGCGGTATACTTGAACACGGCAGAATTTAAGGGGTTGGGTCAGGTTCAGCCCCCCCCCCAGATATTTTTTCTTACATTGTTATGTTTGTGTACAAATTTTAAACAGAAGCTCAAATCCCCCTAATTAACATTTAAAAAAAAGTTCGTCAACAATTTTCTAACGCAAAAGACCACCACCCGCAATGAAATCCTGGCTATGGCCTTGTACTTGAGTTTCTTGCATGAACATCCGTCTTAGAGATTGAGTGAGGGGAGGAGGAAACAAGAAAGAGAGATTATAATAAATTATGTAAGCAGCGTGGACGATCTTGATTGCATACAAGGTTACTCTTGACTGGCTAGCACCGGGTCAAAGAATTTACCTTTAGGATTAACTGTGTCAACACAGTCTGAGGAGTGTTTGATGAAAGGATATAAATGATACCGCTGTGTTAAACATTTTACTACAGGAAATCGAAGTTCTTACGTCACCAACGAATATAATCGTTTTGTAGCTCAGATTGAATTCAGACTCTAGACACTGAAGTGTTGCTGATTGATAAGATCGTTTGCAAAATTTCTCAGAATTTCAAAATAAAATTAACTGGCAAAAGTTGTAGACAATTGACTCCAATGATCAGTAATTTAATAGTTTAGATGTTTAGGTCAACTTTTGCATCCACTTATTGATTACTTCTCAATCATAAAACATATGTTGACTTAAAATCGCATAGAAATGAGTATAAATAATACTCAGAGCATTGTTAAGTAGATCCATTTACTTATTCTGTCCTAATTACTGCTGTCTATTAACCAAAATAAACAGATTACATTCTATTGGAGTTCAATTGTTTCAGTCATCCATCCATAAGTGGATTGCAAATCAGTTAGAGAGAATTGAACCTTCTAACTCCTACAAATCCCACCCTGTTCTACATATGTCAAAGGTTGAGTTATTACACTGAAAATAAAAACCATGCTATAGCTATAAAAGTACGTGATTAAATAAAAATACTTCAGTTCAATCAAAGAGTATCCACACTCCACAGGCAATAAAAATGTCTGTAGAAACTACAGAAATAATCATATTAAAGTGAGTAAATGCTTCAGCAGATATCATGAATGGAGATTCGTGTTTTCAAAGCGAAAGTAAATCAGGACAAATATTGTCTATGGTCCACATTTAATTAGAATTATATGTCACAATGACTCGAATACATATTTTAGCATCTTTATGCCTAGAGATCACTTCGCTCTGACTTAATTTTCAAGTTTTTTATTTGAAATGCCGTAAACTATGGTCCGACATGCGACCTAGATTTCTCAATAACTGAAAATTTGGTCAATTTCTGCCTTCTTGACACTTCCCCGGTGCCCTTAATGGCTATCTAAAGCTTCAAATCTAGCAATCTAAAACTATATGAGCTATTATTCGCCTAATACCCCTGCGAAACTAGATAATGCACAGAAAAACTTATCAGTGAATCTAAAACTTTGACAATTCGTTTTGTACAACACAAAGAGTATTAAGCTTTTCACACCGGTAAATGTCAAACATAGTCAGCGATAGAAAGAATATGATTTATGTGTGATAAATGCTGGTTTAAAACGACCGGTTCACTCTTGTCAACCCACCGGTTAGCAAGGGCGTCCTAAATACCGTGAACTTATGCAAGGCTTTACAGGAGCGGTATACGGTTAGCACATACTATATTAATGCCCTCGGTTTTAAGGCTTTGAGGTTAAGCATTATAACGATAAATCATAATGAAAGTCTCGTGCAGAATAGTTTACAAGTGAACGCCTCATTTATATTCAATGCGCTCATGAATGAGATCTCTGCATTTCATTCCCATTGTTTGTTTTCGCTAATAAATATGGACAGTTCATTGTTAAGCACTACGTTCCATTATTTTCGACAGGAGCATTGTCAGTTGTGTAACGTAGGCCCCTATACTTCGTCTATTTCTCTTATTTATTCAAATGATCATTACTTTGTGTATTCCAAAAGATAATTTGCTGCCTTTCTACTACAACTTTCTCGTGAGTTTTATTAAATTTTGATTAGTGTTATTATTGCACTAATAATAATAATGTTAATATTATTATCAACGTGTTGAATATATTAATACTACAATATCACGGCCTGCTTATCGCTGTATTTAATCTTACTAAATCGGAACAATCTGCATAATAAAATACTTTAAATTTATTAGCCTACTTTTGAAGTAGGCTACTTTTGTAGTTTCTAGCAGTGCAATTTTTATGTAATGCAAAATAATGCTTTTATTGATAGAAAGTAAATAAATGACAAATTCGGTCATCTGTCTCATGAGTGAAATGTAAAAATCGATTATGATAAGCACGCGCTCGAAAATCCTGCGAGAAATCAATCGACAGTTAAGTGATAGCTCCACGCATTATAAATAAATCGATCAACAGATAAGTTATCTTTCTGGTCACATAAGTAATCAATCGGTATAAATAAGTTATCTCTTGGTACATATAGGTCATAACCATGTATGTATGTAGGAATATTAGATGCATTTCTAACGCACCATACGTTGTATTAAGACAAATGCAATTGAATAATCCCTCGGAACATAATAATAACACTCAGGGCCGTAGCCAGGATTTCATTTGGGGGGGGGGGGTAAACATTTTTGACGACCTTTTTGTTCAAATTTTTGTTTCGGGGGGGTGACCTCTTTTCAAAAATTTCTTCAGAAAACATCATTAATTTAAAGAATTTTTTTTTTTTGGGGGGGGTGAACCCGAAACCCCACTTAAATACAGCCATGATGACACTTACAACTCATGTATGCTTAAATGGGTTCTTTGATATGCACTTGTGCGTAAATTGTTTATAATGTTTTTCTTATGCGCTCTTTTGTAGAATTTATTCTTTTTTGTTTGTTTGGTTATATTGCCTTATATAACATGAATAATCTGTTTATTGCGAATAAAGGTAATATATTATAAATAATCAAAAGTAAACAAGAGGTACAAAAATGTTCAAAATGTTATTATTTGATAAAACATAGTCAAAGTACGCAACTGTTAGAAATAAAATCTTTGACATTTACACACCATGGATGACAAGATTTTATACAGATCACGTAAATTATGCAAAATAAAAATGTCTATCTTAAAATATTTTTTTCCCATAACTGGACTTAATCACAAGAAGTTTCATATACAGCAATCCACATTATAGACATAACGACCAAAAACATTTCTTAATGCATATAGAACTGTATTATAAACCATATAATTGAAGAATATTTAAATATTGCAGTCACGTGAAATTCCACTTTAAACTTTACTTTTCAATTTCATGCCATCCATTGCAAATCAAGCTCTAAATTTAAAATCCCTATTCACCAAGAGTGACCCAGTATTTGACCTTGGCAAATAGATCGTATGCAGTAAATGTCAAGTGCGATAGACGCCCTTGAAGCACTTAATCAATATTTCTCTGTAAACTGTACAGGCGCTCAAAGAATACGCTCATAGAATTCCGTTCACGCTGTCTGACAGGCTCGTCTTCTGTGCGTGTAAAAACCTATAAACCGTTCTTATTAGGTTATCGGTTTAAGTGCTCTGTCAATAATTGATATAATCCTCTAATATTTTTGAATTACCTCGTAATATCAGCAAGTTTTTTTATCAGATTAGAGGTGACATCCTCTGTGATTCAGTTAAGACCAAACATCTGCGTTTCTGTAAAGGCAAACGCTGGCATTGCGTCCAGATTTGTACTATTCAAATCTTACAAATTCAAAGCTAAATAGATGAGTGCCAGAGATCTGAAGAATTTTCTAATTGATAGATTAAGGTTGAAACGACATTGTGGACTAATTGTGTGTGCATATGATGAAGAAAGTTGCTATGCGATTTGACTGAGTATGCATTATGCGTTTGAGTCATTGGAGCGCAATGGACGAGAACAAAATCTTATACTACACTAAAACAGGCTGACAGGCAGGCGCCTGCCTAAGCAATCCCTCTTTACAGTAGCTACTACAATAATTGTTGGTCGATCACAAGCAAACTATATTGATAAGATGAAATGCGATTTTGTCGTAAAATGCGCTTCACAAACCTGAGTTCTTGGTACGATTGTGGATCTAGTTATGGGTTCTGGCTGCATCTACGCATAGCGGTTATGACAGAGAAACCACACTATTGTTTAAGAGTGCATAAATATTATATACACTGTGAACAGACTCATTTAACAAGTTTTATCGCAGTTCTATTTCAATATGGAATGCACTTTACTACAAAAAGGTATGTATAAAGAATGCATCGCAAGAAGAAGCATGGTGTCGCGAGGAGAACAGCGCCTTATAGCTCTGGAAAAGTATTGGAAATCTGATCTAATTGAAATCTACAGAGACTGCTGCTAGTGTTTGAACTTTGTCTCAGCCAAGGATGCTTTACATTGTTTTACTTTCACTTAAAACAAATGAACCAGACACACACGGACTAGATTCCAGCGGAATTGGTCTTGTATCGAACGAGCTTTGTAGTTATATGGAATTTCTGTTCGACCATTATTGCCATCTTCAAATATCTGTTCTGAAAAAGGTGTGTTGAGCATTACCTGCTCTTAGCCTGGCTGATGGCAGCGCTCTGTGCTGGCTAGCTGTCACTGCAAGGCGAATTTTGAAGAAAATAAATATCCTTTTGAGAACGTTTCGATTATCACTTTAAAATAATAATAACGTTTTTACAACAGAGCCAACTTACTATACGTACACCGCGGCTCCTTCTACTAGAAACATATACGCAAACAACTGTATAACATTGCCAACTATTTGCTACTTGTAAATAATGCAATTCTTTTCTAGCTAACAAACCAAACCGTTACGATCTAGTTATCGACCTAGTACTCTTTTGTGATACTCGAATAGACGGCGGCGTCGCATTGCATAATAGTAAAGCCTCGAGATATTCGAGTTATTCAGCACGTAAGTGTTAAAGGTTTAGTACTTATCGTTTTTTACACAAAGTAAGGCGATGAATGGTATCAAGCCGACAGTTTCATGCGCTACGTGCATCGACTGTGTATTTTATTTCTGCATTTCTTTCTATGTTATTATTATTCTAAAATTCAATTACTGCATAGATTTATATAGAAATTGAAAGTAGTATATTTCAGTTGCTGACAATAGTTGTAAGCAATCTTTAAGGCCATCTTACTCGGTGCCAAATGCCAATAGATGTGTGGGTGTTCAGAGTCTACATTTCCAGCACGTCTTCATGACACCGGCAGGTCATCGATCGCAAGCTCCCAAAGTCTCCTCTTCCGATTTAGCTCTTCTCTTTACAAATCCGCATACTATTGCTTAATTCTAGTGAACAATCTTTCTCATACTGAGTAATGTATCTATCATATCTATCATACTTTTTTAGATAATCTTGAGAAATATAACTTCATAGATAAGCAATCAATATAGAAAGCACAAAGCTTACAATTGCTTGCTCGTCAATAATAGTTTTCTTTCTGAATCTAGTCGACGACCACTTCACCCATTTGTCATGCCACCCCCCCCCCTGTGTGTGTGTGGGGGGGGCTGTCACGTGATGTGCTGTAGAGGAGAGTGGAGTTGATGCTCTAGCTGGTTTAGCAGAATACAAGCTCTGTGCTTAGAAGTCTGACCTGAGGGAGGGGAGAGAGGTTAAATTCAGCAATCAATTAATTCAGATGATTGGGTTAAATGCAGAGATGAATTTGAACCTAAACGTCTCAAAAATTGTCAACAATAGTGTAATGTAATCCGATGTTCTGGGTCGCTTTTATTGGCTTTTTTGCTGCATGTTCTTAAAAGCCGTTCTTTCATCTTGCTGATCTACCATAACAGATCCTATCAAAATTATGTGCGCCGAAATGGCGTTCCCGTCAAATGTTTTCAACTTTCCGGTTTGACTCTTGCCATAAATGTCAATTGGGAACACGGTGCACTCTGTTGCACAGGAACGTCTCATCTTGATATATCTATGTTTACATCAAACTTCTGTGAACATCAACCCCATCCACGATAGTAGACTGGATTTAATTTTTTGAGAATTTGACATCAAAAGTTTTTGACGACTTTTTCAAATTATCATTTGGGGAGGGTGTTGAGCTTCAAACAAAATGACGACCTCATTTTTAACTTTTTGTTCACAAGGCCTCATACATTTTAAGAACACAAATTTCGAGGGCGTGAAATTAACCCCCACCCCACCTTCCCTCAATTACGGCGTCTATTTTTCAGTCCTATCCTATAGCACAACCCCGCAGCTCGAACACTGCACTTAGTGCTCCTTACTAATACCTGGCTCCTGTGATTATATACGCTTTCACAGCAGTACAGCATGACAAAAATTGTCAACAGTAGTGTAATGTAATCCGATGTCGCGATTCTGGGTCGCTTCTAGTGGCTTTGTTTTTTGCTGCATGTTGTTAAAAGCCGTTCTTCTAGCTGATCTACTGAACGTCTATTCTCTTACATGCATATTATAATACTTCAGGGGTAATTAATGGCAAGTTATATTCAATTGAATCTATCTATGACAAAGCATGCATGGTTATTGCCATTGCTAGTATTATTTTTGGAGAACAGGCTTTCTGCACTGAAAGCGATATACATAACCAGGTCGACTGAATATGTGAACATTTTCAAAAGCAGGTTGGCATGTTTACTAAATAAAACTCCAGAGAAACTGAATTCAATGTTAGCTCATTTAGATAAGTATTTCGTAAATCTATATGCGTATATTGACGAAAAGTTGTTCAACGTAAAAATTTTATCGCTTAAATTAATAGATTTCATATTTCTATTTAAAAGCAGCTCACATTTAAAGAAATTCTTAGACTTAATAAAGCTTGGCTTGAAAACTAACATCGCTTTGCAACGAATCATTCGGATTAACGCCAGAAGAAATTATTTACGAGTTGCTCTAATTCCAGAATAATTAGATTGGTAAAAGATGAATAGGAACTGCTCTTTTTTAGTCCCAAAACTTACCCGTTTCATCCTTAGGCAGGTGGCTTTCATGCTCCGGAGGGACTTCCTCGCCGTCTTGTGCAACATCCTGTTCCACTGGAATTGGCGACCCACGGATCTCCGGCGTCATGAATACGACCACAGTCACTAGCAAACACGCCGAGAAGAAAATTCTCACCTGATGAAATCTTGCCATTCTAAACGAAATAAATTTGTGCAGTCCTATAAAACAAATATTTATCTATACTACTGAATTATGTACGTAGATCCTATATACTAAAGGTGAGATAGGTAGTGTTTTGTCTGTTAGTGCTGTGTTCTTATTCTCGTCTCTTATATAGACAAGAGCGTGTGTAGAAAAGCGGTGTGCAAGATCGTGTCAGCACGCAGCTGCGACAATGACGAACAGGCTAACGATCGTAATTACTACTCGGCACAATTTTTATAGTAATACTTAATCGGTAGCAGGTTGTATAGTGAGCACTGCGTAAACAACTTGGTTCATTCAAAGACGTGAGAGTGAGAGAGGAGGCGAGTGGTGGTCAATAGCGGCAATGTGCTGCCACCGATCCAAATTAAACCTTTTGTTACCATACCAATAGCTAAAATCATCTAAGATAAAACACTATTATCTTGATAATAATAACAGCCAATATCTCACGACACCTCTGAACAATTGAGTCTTATCTACTGGGGAAAAGTTCACAGTTGCATCTGCTGTGATCAGAGGTGTGCAGACTCAAACCAGACTATTGAGTACCGAGTAAAGGTATCCCACGATAAAGACACAAAAGACATAACAGACACGATGTATAAAAACACCAAAATAATAATAATACATTTTTTATTTCACTATTATCTTGAAAATAATAACATATGATTAATTTCAGTGATTGTTTGACTTGACGATGTCCAGATACCTAATGTATGATGGCACATATTGTTTATCAGAGCATATCGAAATCAGAGTTACATTTTTAGGGAAAGTAGAATTTTCCCTAAACGTTCCGTATATTCTTTGTATTTTTATTTATTGGAATAACCATCAAAAGTTATCACAAAAATACCTTTGGATTGATTTGTTTATTTTTAAACAGAAACAAATAACGTCTCAACTTCTAACTACCGTTTATTGTATCGATAAGAATCTGGATATTCATCGCACATACATCAGGTAATTTCTCACGCGAAACACGGAGTTAAAATGACGAGTGTGCCATGGGTGCAACGGAATAAATGAAAAAGTGATTAAAGTACTGTTATAGAAAAAGTCTTAGCAGAGATTATATAGCGGATAAGAACAATTTTAAGCTATCATGTTTTACCATGTGCTACCATTGTGTTACCATTTGCTACCATGTGCTACCATGTGCTACCATGCGTACCGTGAAGGATTGTCGAGAGTACGGAGTATCTTAAACTAGAGCGACGTTTGGCAAGTATCCAAAGGTTGGGCCAAGAACTTTCAATGTGAGATGAGGGAAAGAAACGCGTCACGATGGAACAGATTAAAAAATCAGAGTGGGTCGAGATGCATGCAGATGTTACATATATAAGTCAGGATGAAATTATTACACAGAAGAAATTTAATGGTTGTAATATTCTGCGGAATAGCTTTTAAGCGCTTTTAAAAAATCCACAAAATGAAGAATAAACAGATTTTTGCAGATCAAATTGTTGAAATATCACATCGCCGTGTTGTCGATTTCGATCATTCAAAATGAATGAAAGCTTTCTGTGCGTACATTATGTTGGACGACATAGTGATAATACTAGTATCAACGTTTGTTTGACCAGCACCATAAATCAGTTTCACCACAATGCCACCAATCCTCCAGAAAGATGTAAGCTCAGGTGGTTCCCGTTGCCTTGCAGTGCTCATGTTGGACACCTATTGTCACACCAACTAATGCCTTGCACATGAGCTGATACATTTTAAAATTTCAATTAATGTCTTGTCCGCATCTAAAGAAAACGAAAAAAAGAATTCCAATGATTAACTGAATCGCGATTTGAACCCGGAACCACGGTAGTCTGGTGATGCACGTTACTATTGCACACGATATGTGCTGATATAACTGATATTACCACACATTATGTTTCTCAGTTCAATACTGAACCTTAATTTCAATTGCGTATGGAATGTTTATACGCATTACTTAATCAACAGTTGTCAATTGTTGATCATCAAGGA
>JAQFYQ010003210.1:0-10884 GCA_034694885.1 Buchholzia appendiculata
TGTAGCTGACCTGCGTGTCGTGCCGGTAGGCCGTATTTCGTATAAACTTGTATTTGCATAAACTTGTAACTTGTACACTGTACAGCGCCCTCGTGATGACTTACGTTATAATTACGGCGCTTTATAAATTGTCCCCAATATTATTATTATTATTACTATGAATCATTGACTGATGACAAATAAATGCTGTTATTGAATTAATATTATGCCTACTTTCCTTGTCCTTTTCGGTAACTTTAGCTGGGAAAAGCAGAGCCGTTCTGGTTTCAGGAAAGCAGACTTCCAACGAATTGTGTTCATAATGACCTACAAGCTCCTAGCAAAAATAAACATAGTTACAGTATAACGCATGGCCGTTATGATACGAGCTGTAAGTGTACTGACAATGACATACAGCGAATAAACACAGTTTCAAACTTCAAGTTTAAACCATTAGAACATCATAAAGACAACTGACACTGACAGGATCTCACTGTAGTTGACAGTTTAATGCGATCGCAAATTTTAATAATAAAAAATATTCTAAATGCAATATTGATTGTAATAATTTGAAGCAAATTGTGTATGTTTGTCACATTGACCTTTACTTTATACTTGTTGCAGGCTACAATTCGTGAAAGATACTTCAACGCAGAGGATTAACAATACACGTAAATGCATTCTCAGTTGCTGGTGATGCAGACAGCAAAAGAAACCCAACAATTTTCCTCAAAAGTTTAAAAACTATGAAATATTTGTTGCGTTTAATGCAATTATTTGAGCAAAGCAACGGTCAGGTTTACCCAATAGTTTCATATAAGTAATTTATGTAAATTTTTCTGAAAACAAAGTTTTGAAACTAGACTTTGATAGCAGAATGACATAAAAAAAACGTTTCCCAGTGTCCTCGACAACATATTTCACACATTTACTATTTGTAAGTTTTTCTGTTGACTGTGACATATAATTTAACTTTTGAGGATCCTTGTCTTGAATAAACAATGATGATGACGATTCACGCATAAAGATGAATATTGATTATCTCTTCGGCTTAAAAAAATTATGCACCTCTAACAAGCGAATTGGATCGGTTCTCATGCGCGCACAACGAACGAACATGATTCGGAAATTTGCGTATCATTAATGTATTCACCGGTCTGCATACCTTTATTGAAATTATTATTCGACATTTTTTACTAATATTTGTAACAGTTGACAAATAATTATACTTAGAGAAAGGATATAAGTCGTTAGTAAATAATAATTGATTACCGGAAGTGAATTAAATTTGACAAATCCGTCGAGAGTGAAACGACCCTCGGAAGTTTCTTCCACTTCGATGTGCTGCACCTTGGTGTACCTGCAACAACATTGCACACTGTGGCCATAAAGAATCTCAACAATGACCAATCATTGCATATTGATCAGCTGTCGAATTTTAGGAAGCGTCAGACCCCCTCCCCTGTTTTTTAAATTGACGATGATTTGTGAATTTTTGTGGCAACAAGTTCGTCAAAAAAATTTAAAGAAAGTCGACAAACATTTGGACCCCGCTATCACAAATTAATTATTTGTCACGGCCCTGTATTAATCATAGACTCGCCAATTCTCATTCGCGGTGATGAAGCGATGCTAAAAGCCATACGACCAATATAAAAGCCAAAAACGCGAAATTGGTACAACAGTGACAACAGTTACTTTGTACAAACACTAAATACTTAAACTCTGTATAAATTGTAAATCATGAAAAGTTTCAATCTATGTCATACTAGAATTTGTATTCCGAAGGATTACTTATTCTTCTACATAACATTAATTTAGAACATTATTCGCGTTATTCGTTTATGCATGAAATAGATTAATTGATAATAATTGTTAAGTTGCGTCGCGTTCGCTGACTCGAACCGACTCGAATTGCTGCCAAAAGCGCGAAATAGCACAAAGCTGACCACAACTATAGCGTGTCCAAATACTAAATACTTAAATGGTGTATCAATTATAAATCATGAAAACTTTCAATACATGTTTCTATAACATTCTCTCAGTGGGATTAGTAATAAAATTTAATAATACAAATATCTCTCTACTAACGTGTATATGACCAATTCGATTAATTAATTCAAAGTGGGCAGTCATGTGACACGAGGTAAAGATACTCATAAAAATATTGCTGAAACAATATTTATAGCACGCCAAAATTGTCTAAGATTAAAATTAAATAGTACTTGCATGCAAAAATTCTTATGAAAACATGTGTTTTATATATACTATATATTAGAGTATATATAATTTTTAATTTTTACACATTATATATTTTATAAGCGGCTAATAAGATACAAGCAATTTTGATCTAATTAGCTAAGTTCACTTACATAAGGCTGATGGCATACTGTCCCTCGAAGGAACCATTGGCTCGCACGCGGACCAGGAAGCTTCCGTCCGGCAGACCTTGCAATCTCTGCTTAGCAACTGTTCGGTCCATTGCACCAACAAACCTTCAGTCATGTGACACATACAAACACATATTATTTTTAACCATGCGAATATCTAGATCGCACAAGTAATTTGACAGGACTATTTAGATTTAATTTGCGGAATAAAATCAAACAGCCAACATACTAAATTCTCCTGAACAGGTATTGACAAATACAGGTAGGGCAGTGACCAGGATTTCATTTCGGAGGGGGTTTTGGAAGTCAAAAATACTATTATTGACGTCCTTCTCCTTCTTCAAAATTTTCATTTGGGGGGGGTAGGACTTCACAACATTTTAACGACCTTTTTCAAAATTTCTTCATCAAACACAATGTTGTAAGAAATTTGTTTCGGGGAGGGTTTGAACCCAAAACCTCCCTTAAATACGGCCCTGAATACACAGGATTAAACAGAGAGACACGCGTCACGTCACGCACACGTCACGCACACGTCACGCGTCACGTCACGCACACGTCACGCGTCACGTCACGCGTCACGTCACGCGTCACGTCACGCACACGTCACGCGTCACGTCACGCACACGTCACGCACACGTCACGTCACGCGTCACGCGTCACGTCACGCATTAAGTCGTGCACATACATCGCCATACACGATCCTCAATGACACACTCTAGAATCTGATCAAGTAAAAAAACAGTAAAAAAAACATAATTCATATATGAAAATATCCCGACACGAAAACACTGTATACCAACCAGTGTTTACAGACCACAGCTCAAATTAAACGCGGGGAGAGAGGGGGTGAATCCTCAATGAAAATCTAACTTCAATTCAGTGTAATTACGCCCCTGGAGTGTAGTTTTCAACCATCAAGTTTGCATTTTTCGACGCTCTGACCTTTAGTTCCCAATTCTAGACAAATTAGCGCAAAGTTTTTGAAGGAAAAATGCCAAAAAAACAAATGAATCACAAACAATCTTCAATGAGAAAATATATCCAAACTCCCAGATTTACATCTACAATTTGTTGCCACTGCAGTAGGCCCAGTGAAAACATAAGCATTGTTCCTTGTCGTATTTATAAGCTTCACATACCAAGGAAAGAGTTCAAGGTAATCCCCGTTCATTGTGTTACACATAATGGCGATTCGCTTCACGCAATCAGTGACGTCATAGTTCCGTTCAGATTCCCCTGGTTCAGTCGCTCGTCTAGGGCGCCTCGTGACTCCCTGTGCCTCGGGGCGAGGGGGTAGCTTAAACGAACGGCTTGATATCGGCGGCTTTGCTGACGGCTGCGGTTTGGAGGAGTCCTAGACAATATTGACAAATATAGTTGATTTGTCAGCATGTAGTGTTTATGATAATAAGTCATTACGATGTCGCAATCAGTGATCACACTAGTAAAAAAGTATATAAATAATAAAAATTCATAACTACTGTGAAAATTACTTCAATTATAGTTGTTATATCAAACTAATTTGTGAGAAATCATCATTATCAACCTTATTCTTATCGTCATTATTAATTGTCATCATCATCATCGCAATTATTATTGTTACTTTCGTCGTTACTTTGACTGCTAACACTTACTGCATATCACTTACTGATAATACATAGCGTATGATAATACATCACACGTGATGTATTATCACTGCCCCCAACGTCGAATTCGTGCCAGATGTCATTCGTAATTGATATCATAATCGATTTTAAGGTATCAATATTTGATCCTCTCCCTAAACCGGCAGAAAAATATATGTCCCTCCCCGACGCTCGTCAGCATAGTTTGGATCGTCGCTACTCCCATTTACCTTCGTCAGAAAGTTTTCAGGCATTGGGGAACATTTTTGCTTGCAGTCAAGCAAAAAAACTCCAACAGAAATTCCTGGCTACGTCTACGCGAGTCTGAACGACCAGAGCAATAGCAAACGATGGTACGATCACAATATGATCATCATCATCATCATCATCATCATCATCATCATCATTATTATTTTTATTTTCACACGTTAATCATTCACCAGATTTCTCGTGTATGATGTAATTGGGCAGAATGATGTCGACACGAACGAACTTACTTTCGAATTGAACTCCAACAGAACTCGAACGTGGCTTGCAGGAAAGAAACCTTCGATGCTTGAACCATCCTCGGATTCAACGCGACCCTGTGTAAACAACAAACTGGTAATTGTACCAGTCAATTTTATATTCTATATTACAAAACCGTAAAGTAAATCATCACTATGACCATCTTAGTCTCCCTCCCTCTCTTTATCTCTCTCTTTCTCTCGCTCTCTCTCGCTCTCGCTCTCGCTCTCCCTCTCCATCTCCCTCTCCCCCCTCTCTCTCTCTCTCTCTCTCTCTCTCTCTCTTTCTCTCTCTCTCTCAATCCCAAGCTTTTCAACTCTTCTCATCACATACACTCTATTCAAGTCTGTCTAGCTTTCTGATCTCTTTCTCTGTCACTAATATGACCTGGCAATGCTGGCATGTCTTAACCAAGTCACTGTCATCGTTTCTCTCGAACGTCCAAACCATCTCAATGTAGCTACTTCTAACAGCATCACTCATAACAGAGATGTCAAATAGTAATGTCAATAAAATAAAATGATAGTACAAGGTGTTGTTGTATTATTTTTATTGTATAAGGTTTAAATAAGACGAGCGATTAAGAATCAAATAATATTAAAGGAATTTCACATACAATGAATACAAATAATATTTTCTTGGAGAAAAATTAAAGGAGAATAAATTCATGCAATGCTGACGAATTTTTCGCATCTTACAAGTGGTTAAATAAATGACAAAAAGACAATTACTATTTAGTAAAAATATCGCGCTTTGACAACCGTTAGGTATCTTAATTAATCTTTGAAAGTTATAGTTTTAATGTTTCAATGGAAAGAGTCAATGAGTTCAATACACACACACAGTGTTCATACTCAGTAGCTACTCACCTCCCACCAATCTTCAGTCGTTTTGGACACCACATTGAAAGTATCTGTCGCTTTAAAACTCAGCAGTTTCTCATGCCAAGGATTATCAGTAGAAACAACTTCGTTGAAATCCTTCACAGCTGCCACTCGGGCTGCAAGACATTTCAGGTTCAATTGAATTGTCAAGACTTCAAGAAGTATAAATAAAATATCAACCTATTGCTAACTCTTAAAAGAAAACAATGTACCTATTTACGCCTTCGTAGGTCTGATCTAAAGTTAGAATTATTATTCCCTTATATCAGTTAACCGAGGCGGAGGGAAGGCTAAGTCTGCTATTATCCAAAAATGCAACTAAATTCAATACGAACATTTAGCAAAGTGGCTTCCCAGATTGATTGACTTGAATTTCTTTAACAATGCAGTTAGTAATTTACTGAAGCCAAACTCCACCTGTGGTCAAACGTGATAGTAAACGGACGACGATAATTATCTACGATGTTGATGAATGATATGTAATTAGATAACTGCCCATATGATCTGTGGAGCAGACGTAGGTTTCATTAAACTCACCGATGCGTGGCCGATGCCTTACAGAGGGAAGGGGAGGATTGAAGGAGGGTGTGAAGGGTCGGCGTAGATTTGCTGAATCCTGAATATTTGCTGAATTCTGACGTAATGTAGACGATTCTAAATAGATTCATGCAAACAAAAACACATCAAATGATGCGAGAATTAAGGTGCGTTCAAATTAACGTTAGCCCTATATGGGGTACATTATTTATCAATTTTACATTTAATTGATTATATTAAATTTAATTACATTAATTAATTTGATCAATTTGTCATTAAAAAAATCTCATGTTATTATCGAAGTGCCGTATTTGCGCAATAGTGTAATACTGCACTATAACGTAATCTGTATAGCTGGCCTCCTCATAGTGAAAAAATGCACTTCGTCCCCATATAGGGTTAAAGTTGAAAGATGATGAAAACAAACATCGTAATATGAATCAATTTGACAGTTTAACACTATCATCAGGTATCCATTATCCTCAAATTTTCTTGGAGATCTATCCCCGCCTCCCCGTGTATCCTAACCCTCTTGGCGATCTATCCTCGCCTCCCTGTGTATCCTAACCTACCTGGCGAATGGCGATCTATCCCCGCCTCCCCGTGTATCTTAACCTCCATAACCTGGCGCCG
Source organism: Buchholzia appendiculata (assembly GCA_034694885.1). Taxonomy (NCBI): domain Eukaryota; kingdom Metazoa; phylum Annelida; class Clitellata; order Enchytraeida; family Enchytraeidae; genus Buchholzia; species Buchholzia appendiculata. The sequence goes on from JAQFYQ010003210.1 coordinate 6,559, forward strand.
GCGGACCACAGCCAGTTTTACACAATTATGACTAGTTCTGGTCAGTCTAAATATCAAGTTTCATGATTTCTCAATTTTTGCACATGTAAAACATATTGTATAACATTAAAATCACCATTCGTATGCGAAAGGGAGAAAGATTTAAGCCGTTTGCCGTAGTGCCGAAAATGATCTGCAAATCGATATCGAAATAATATTCTGCATCCAAAGGCATCGTATTCGATTCATGAGAAACTCATTTCACGGCTAGTCGCTATATCCGTTTATCCAGTGCAAGATCAATTATAGTCACATTTTAAGCTGTTTAAAGAGATAATTTATTGTTCATCGTGTATGCTGCGAAAACCGGATAATTCTAATTGTTACAGTTGATAAATAAAACAATCTAAAAGCAATATATATTCACTAATATTTACTAGCATCGGTCAGCTGTTTAATTGAATGTCGTAGAATTGCGCATTTATTATCCGAATGCGTACTTTGTAGTGACAGAAAGTCAATTCAAAGCTTACAGTATATGACGCATATAATTACAAACGTATTTTAACACTTATACAATAACAAATTTCATGAAACTATCGTACCTCTACAACTGGAGTCCGAAATCTTTGCAATACAATCCTTGTGGACCGACAATTTAGTTTCTGGGAGAAAGTACAATAAGAAAATATTAATTTGGATATAATATGATATAATAATAGTATTGGCAGCTTTCAGATTGTTTCTAATGCTCATACTGACCTTATGGATCAACATTTTGCAATGCATAGTATACAGTGCATACTAGGCCCAGTGGGCATTACAATAGATCCATCATATTATTCCAAGAGCTCAATAAGGCTGAGATTGTTGGATCCAGAAATGGCATCGGACAGTTAAAGTTTGTCTCAGTAAATACAAAATGTAATATGCATAATGTTCTGCAAAGCTCAAGTCACCATGAGCGCGCTTATCAACGCTTCCCTCAAAACAACTGGGGGCAGTGTGGGGGGGGGATTTTAGCAACGTCCAATCCACTTTAATTAGCCTTAGTACCAATTGTGGACAATTATGGACAATACCAATTTGGACAATAAAGGAGGACAATGATGATACGAACTACATGTAGTATGTACAATGTACATTGCATATTGTACAAGGTTCACTGCAAGCAGAAATTGCATCATCAAATATTTTAATATTTTTACTTCCCACTGAGACGTATGCTAATTTAGCTAATTTTAGCTTAGTTTCAATGCTTTATAAACTTCATATAAACTTCGGTTTAAAACAAGTCAAGTTAAATTCAAGGGGAATTTTAAAAACACCTTAATTATGTTTTCTTGTGTACTGTTCAAACTGCGCTTCTTAAGTCCCCTTTACTGCTCACGAAACGATCATTTATAAGCACAAGGCTAATAGAAATAGATTCCATACAAATCTACCATTAAACTTGAGTAATCAAAGTATTTGTTTCAATGTGGGCTAATTTTACAGTAAACTTACTTGAGCATTTGTAGCCTTGAAATAGAAGACCGCTAAAATCAAACACAGCCACCGATACAGTGAAGCAAAAGAAGCAGCAATTATGCTAATAGAAGCGACAGGAACAACAATAATAGCAGTAACATCAACAGCAGTAATAGCAACATCAACTTCAACAGCAGCAGCAACCGCAGCAACAACAACTGAGAGTAATTATTGTTTTTTAACATAACTGTTTTACTTTGAAAAGAGTCATAAAATAAAATAAATGTGAGATTAATGGGTCAAAACCTATGGAGATATATCCGGTATAATGAGCATGACGACAATGACGTTGAAGGTGATGATGATAGCGATAATTGTTGATAATGATGATGAAGAAGAAGACGAAGCAGAAAAAGAAGGAGAAACAGATGAGCAAGTTGACGCAATGACGATAATGCGGAAAGGTTCACCCACATTTTATTTATACTCATCATTACATCTTAACCTGGAAGAAGAGCCAACAGGCAAAACAGCTTGTTCTTGTTCTCAGCAGATAAGCTACTCTGTCCAACTGATAAACTTTTTGGTAACGAGAGAAAAACGTGTCATAATGCTTGAACATAAATGTTGCCAGTGTCATAAGTGTAAAAATCCGAGTTCCAATTTTTGTTCCTTATCGGCAAGGGAAGTTTCTATTTAAGATAATCTCATTCTTATATTGCATCGTAATTCTCACGAGTCACGAGTATTTTGACCAATTAGCTCTTAGGTGAAAAATAAATCAATATTTAAACACGAACTGATCAATTACCGCAAATTTCACTATAATATATAATATAATAGGCTATCTCAATCACTCTCATCTATACGAATTGTTTAACTTTTAATCTGTTAAATGTTTCAGTCAGATTGACAAATACTTACTGTAACAATTTCTTGCAGACGTCACATCGAGTCGGTTTGTCAAATGTTGTCATGCCAAAGTGATGCTTGTCAGTGCGAAACAGAGGCGGTTCAATGTTGTCTCTATGCATTGCAACACATTATAGGATTTAAAATCTGCACAAAACGCATACCGCCGTACAAAACTACAGCGTAATATTAAACGTTTTATTGATATAGTTTACAAAAATTTACACACCAGTTTAGGATCGTTGGCAATCAGCTTTCAGCTTAGTGATTAGATTGCGTTTACATAAATTCTATAACATCGATTCGAGGACTCTCCACAGTCCATTCAAAAAATATCGTTAAATTCAAAGCCTATTCTTATTTCTAATACTTTACTTGGTATTACTTAGATGGCGTCTGCATAGGGTACTTCTCTGCTGGAAGTTCCGGAGCCTGCGCCTCCGGTGTATTGACACCGGCACTTCCAGTATCGGAGGCGCAGGCTCGTCGGGCCTATGGATGCCCATCCCCCAATCAAACTTGAATTGCGCGCAATTCCGCTCTTGAATTTATTTATGTCAGTTGACATATGTCAGTTGACATAATAATTGCTTCTATAAGCTTGTTCCAATTAGTAATTATTCTAGCCAATTTCTAGAATGCGCTTGACCATAGGCGCCGCGTATCAGGGGCTTGGGGAACTAAGCCAGACGTATTTTGTGTGGATTTGTTTAGGTTACTACATTCGACATTTTTGTCGACATTCGCCCGTCGACATTTTTAGTCGGCCGCTAGCATCCCTACCACGCTCGTAAAAAATGTCCACCCCAAGTCAAAATGTCTATATTCTTAACTAATCGTCACCTAAGTTGATGAACGATGAGAAAATATATTGTTCTGAGTCAATATCTTTACAATATGAGGACTTTTTAAACATTGTAATTTTCATAGCCTTACTTAGCATTTCGAATAGATTCGGTCCACTGCGTGCAGAGCTCTTCGCTTTTCGCAGTAAATACATAGAAACCCATCTGCTGTTGGCTATCATTGCTATCCAACGTGAATGAACTTGAATGCACCTAGAAATCAATCAAGTATCACTATACTTTTACGTTCAACGCTATAATCACTACCGTGCTCAACATCTATTTACGATCTCATTCCAACTGGAAATAAAAGACCATTGATATTGAACTAAATTTTCATGAGCTTATTCGATTCTTTACGATTCGAGGTCGCAGTTTCACTTATCGGAGGAATCTCTGTGAAATGAATGCATAAATGAACGACACAGCTTTGATCTCTGACTGGACATTACCACAAATCTATTTGCAACATGAGATGATTATGAATTTCAAAGGTGGCATCCTTTTGCCTCCCTGCGCAGATAGTAGACATCAACTGCTTATCTAAAGCAATTCTGACAATTGGTTTAATTTGAGAATTTTATGTTCAAATAGGTACGCTGTCCGAAACGGAAATCGAGTTGTGAACCTGTGAGCAATGGCAAGACTTTTCAGGTGCAAAATTCGTGCCTTATGAGTATCGTGTATAGCCTAAGGCGCCCACGCCTTAGCCACATCATCATCACATGAACAAACAGAGAATGTAATGATCAATATAAAATACAAATTTTCAATAAATTAACAAATTGCAAGTTTTACTACAGCGCAATAGATGATTACATTCAAAGAGATTGTATCGTAAATACTTAAGACAGAAGAAATATGCGATTAAATATCAGAAGTGAAAACAGTTGCATAGTTTTCTAGGGGTTTATTTCTGAAAACTCTGATTCTTATTTGTTTATATTAACTGTAATCATTTGTGCTAAAACTTTTACTACTACTAATTTTGGATATGCATATTTTTCTGTTGCGTTATTGTTATTTGACATTTATATATGTATAATATATATATATATATATATATATATATATATATAAAAAAATATATATATATATATATAATATATTATAAATATAT
>JAQFYQ010003211.1:0-10883 GCA_034694885.1 Buchholzia appendiculata
CGCCCCCCCCCCGCTCGTCAGAAAATCTCAGCCCCCCCCCCTAAATAAAAATGTCTGGCGCCGCCTATGCTTGTGAGACCTTTCAATAGAGCTTTCCCCAGACAAGTTGCGTTGTAAATTTTTTGTATCCTGTCATAAATTGTATCACTCTGGAATTTAACTCTTCATCGCCTCCCACCGTCACTCTCCTGACCACGCAAAATGACTGTGAAGATATGTATTTTTACGCACGAGGGACACTATAGGGGCAACATTTCTGCATTGCTCATGCTGTAGGCCTATATTCTAACTTAAACTCGTGAAATTACCCTGAAAACCTTATTGTCTGCAAAATATATTTTGCTTATTTTTCTCGATTTTGTGCGTAACCTGATTACAGAACATTTTGCACTGGTGTATAGTCCTTGGGTTTGACGCCTTTGTCAAGGTTGCCTTGAGGTAATTTGCTGCCTTGCCTTGTCTTGCATTGAACAAGTTTCCAAATACATTGCCTTATCCTTGAAAAAGGCTTTGCCTCGTCACTGGTCTTGAAAAATGCTTTCTTGCCTTGGCCTTGAGAAATTATTGCCTTTGGCTAATTCAATGCATTTATGGACTAGCATACATGCATCTGAAAAGGCCTTTAAACTTACAAAATAGGATAGTCTAAAAAATTAGCTCAAATTCAAGACGAAAATTAGGCCTAAATAACTGCCAATTTCACTTTTCATTTTACTAAAGGGCACACAAGGGTGTCGCTCATAGGTTCCACTTTAAACTGAGCTGGCACTAATAATAATAATAATAATAATAATAATAATAATACAATCGCAGAATCTGATGACGTAAGAGCAAATTATTTATTTATTTTCTCTACGATATTCTAATCTGGTATCATGCGTGAGTTGTGATGTTGTGAGAGCAAAGAACTGTTAGATATTCTAATCTAACATAAACTTGCATGACACCAGGCGCAGATGTTGTTAGATCAAATAACCTACAGATATAGCTCCTAAAATTTAAGCCAACCTGACACCAGGCGCAGATGTTGCGAAAGCAAAGAACCTACAGATTGCTTCACAACTAACCTGATACCAGGCACAGATATTAGTCGTGAGAGCGAAGAAAGGCAGACGCTCGTTGTCACCGGGGCTGGTTATGTTGCCTATGATAGTTTCAGTCCATTCCATACATTTATGAGTCGCCTCCAAATGCACGCCTGACAAACAATTAGAACAAGAAGGGCTATTAAGGTATATTATAACAGTTGAAAATAATCTATAGTCTAACTGTAAATCTATAATTAATTAATTATATAACTAATAATATAATTTAATATTTTATTTAATAATATATTTATTTATAACTAATAATATATGTATTTATTTATTTATTTAATAATATAACTAATATAATATGTAATTATAAAATTAATTAACCTAAAAGCAAAACAAACGTGACAAAATTTAATAAGGGCCTAACGTTAATTTAAAGACGATCATTTTTATTATTATGAGCTGCGCGATGGCTCGGAGCAGATGGAGATGATGCAGCAGTACAACTATTTTAAGGTCAATAATTTATTATAATAATCATAAAGTAATATTTTTATACCGTGTGAGTATATATCATTTTATACCGTAGACCTATAATCATTGTCAATATAGGCCTACAGGCCTACGTACAGTATTGTAAAACTGTTTTATTATAACTCGTATCCCAGGGTTCTACTTATTATTGATGCTCTTTGATTTTGTTCACAAAAGTGAATCTTACTTATCTAATCCTACAAGACTCAGTGTTCAGTAATTTCTTGTTTATCTTAATCCAACTGTTTGTAGTTTTATGTCAGAAAAGTAGGTCAAACATAGGTCCAATGAGTTTGAATTATTCAATGATAGAGTTAAATGTCAACAGCAAGCTGAATTATCAGGTTTGAAACGCCAAAAATACTGAGGTGTAAAATGATTATTACACGGTGTTATTATGGCGCACCAACATCGTCAGTTTAATGATGGGCTAGAGCCTATATTTCATCAAAATGATCTATTAACGACATAGGAATTTCTCAAAATAAACCTTCACAAATTTAAAATCGAAGTAAGTATACCTATGTTGAGAATGAGTTCAAAGCATCCGTACAGATACCAGCACCGGGACAACAGCTCCTCGGTGATGACGTCATCAGAGGCCAGGTAGGGTTGGTAGAGTCCTATCAGCAGGTCGGCGGCTTCCTGGTACCGAGCCATGGCTAGTAGAGCCATAGTGAGTACCGGTACGTGGTCTACAGCCAGGCGGTTGAGAGCCATACGGCTGATATACTTGTGTGCCAGCTTGCCCACATCAACGACCACCGACAGACTCTCAGTGCGCAGTTTGTAATTGAACACAGCCCAATAGAGCCCGCTGACCGCCATTGAGTTGTATGGGTGGATGTGCACGAGAACTTCCGGTATGACGTCATGGGCTTTAGCCTAAAACACAGTGGGTTATGCAATCAGTTGAAGCGTTTCACGGCAATATAAAGTGAAGTTCTTGGCGTCTTCCAAGGAAGGCCGCCTGGGCACTGATTTCCCCACACAGCCCTAAGCCGTCATGATGTAGTGCAAGCACTGCAAGTTCACCTAACCGCGGCCAGTGTGCTAGATAAACACGCCAGTTTACTTTCCTAACCTTTTACAGCTAGTACCAACTTATACAGTTATAATTAATGCTTGGTAACAGGGGCGACAGAGCGTGCACAAATTTGCCCGATTTTGTTACCGATTACTCAGGCTGGCCGGGAATTAAACCCGTGACCTTTAGTACTCGAGTCGAGTTCACAGCAATAGGGCGTTCATATAGTTTTCTAATGGTGGTTGAACAAAACCCCCAAATTACAGATTTATTTCTTACAATTTAATTTTTTTGGCCTAGAATGGTTATTGTTAAATGAACATTTAAGGTTTAGAAGTTAAGCTCCAGTATGTATTTCATCTCTACAAGAGTTAGACAATTAGTGCAAGTTTCATTTTGCTTGTATTTTTGTATGCCCTACCTGATAGATCCTGAAGTATCGCTTCTTTCTCTGCGTATTACTCATCTGCAGCATGCACGTGTAGGCGATCAGCAGAGACAACGGTTCGTCATCCAATACCTCAGCTCGGTTCACTTGCATGTAGGCGATGTATTTGGTCCAAAGACTTGCCTGCCTATGACGACGCCTTGCCATGCACGTGAACACATACCACAGACACTCAGACTGCAGCGTTATCCGTCTAGCCGAATGTCCCATCGCCGATCCGAGATACTTGCCCGGATTGCGTCGATGTCGAAGCATCCGTATCTCCTCGCTGACGGAGCGCAGGAACGCGCGCATGCCGAAAAATTTCGTCAGCGGACAGCCCAGGATGCGCATCGAGCGCCGGAAGTGCGACATCGCTCTGATATCGTCGTTCATAAGCAGAAGGACGTGCCCGATCAAGCTTTCTAGATTTGCCTCGTCCTGGTCTCCGTAAGTCCAGTTGTCTGTCTGTCCGACGTGCTCTTTGAATGGATTCTGACCTTTACGGAGTTCAACGAAGATGCGTTGAAGTTGAACGAGGTAATTGGCCGCTGCCTGAGGGTCGAACTGGACGATACTGACGGTGGCTGCTTCGAAGAGGTATGTGACCGTGCCACGGACGCTACCTGCACGAGCGAAGTGATCGATAATCTGTTGGTAGAGGTACATGACGGTCTTGAGGCCCAGCCAAGCGTTCACACTTGCCGTCATTCCTGTCTGTGAGAACTCAACGGCTACGTCCATCGGATCTATGACAGCCTGCTTAGTCGTTATTCCAAACACATTAGCAAGTGTCATCCAACCACGCTTCTCTACTGTGCCGTGTAATGATGACGCGGCTACGGACATTCTTGATGGCGCCAACTGCATGCGACTGATAGACTTCACACCTGACTGTTCGCTGATGCGTGACTCAACCGTGTGCCGCTTTGCAGGAACCTCACTGACTTCCGTCAACCTCGGGGTGGAACTGGCCTCTCGCATTGAAGTCTCAGCGTATTCGTCTTCGTGGAAGAACATGCTGAATAGTTCATCCTGTCGGCAGAACTCGTTATCCTGAAGACACTTGCGAGCCTGGGCCTCGAGGAACTTGGCAGCAAGTGAGTGCAGCTGTCGCCGGTAGTCTTCGGTCAGTGTCTCGTATGCTGCGTCACGTATGAACATCGATGGAAAGTTTAGATAGCGACAGTGTCGCATATCTTTCTCTACGCTACTACCGGATCGATCGGCGCAGATACATTTTGGTACGTCTTCCTCGTGCTCGACAGGCGGTGGTTTCCCGCTGGCGGCAGCCGCTTCCTGTTGCTTCGTCTTACGGTTCTCTTTGAAGGCGCACGTGAAGAATCCAGTTGCGGCGAGGCGTTGGAAAGCCTCTCCGACGCGTTCTGATGTCATTTGTGAGGGCATGATACGCTCGAGCATCTTGCGGAGGAACTGTTGGACGCGCAGAACTGATGCCGTCTTGATAATCATCTGAGAGTCCTCATCAAGGCGTCCGATCCTTGCCTGTATCATTCCCTTGATTGACTCTGGTACACCAATGTCTGTTCCGGCCATGTCGGGGGTAAAGACGCAAATCGCCTGGGATTTCTTCAGAGCGTCCTTTGCGACGCGGTCTTCGAACGATCCTAACTCTCCTTCATCTTCCTCATCTTCAAGGGACCGTTCTCCAGCGGCTGCCTTCTCCTCAGGTTGGATAAGATACTTGAGTGCTGGAGAGATCATAGCCTCAATATAGACTCCATCAGTGTCACGTTCGATTCTTACCACACGCTTCTTAAGGTGTTCCCTGAGGAGCAGTTCAATCCAGGACGGAATACCCATGCTTTTCTTACAAAGCAAATCATCCAGCCTGACTGGAATCTTGGTCACTCCGAGGAATTGACACGATAGAGCGGTCACGTGTTGTGGTGACAGTCCACCGAGTTTGATCTGCAGAGCCGACTCGGAGTTGATGAGTGCCAGAGCGTCAGCGTTCCGATTGACGATCGGTTTGCGGATGCCGAGCACGAGCATTCTGGTATTGGAATTAAAGAAGAGAGGCACGAAGCGCCACGATTCGTCATCAGCCAGCTCGGCATCGTCGACGGCAAAGAGGATTTTTCCGCCTTTCTTCGGCGTTATGTTCTCAATCACAGCGGTAATCAGTTCGGCAAATTTCTTTGTCATTCCGCCAGTGCTATCTCTAAGCTGTGTCATGTTCGTGCTGGGAAAATTGACGTCGAACATTTGGTTGAATAGCCACGCGTAGCTTTTTAGATCTGGATTAGACAGAAGGGACAGGATGATGGCTTCACGGTATTTCGGGGAAGATTTCGCCTGGGCACCTCCTGATGATGCATCGAATTCTAGCAAGCTGCCGAGTAGCTCCTGAATCGCTTTGAGGACCTCGGTGTCCTGAACACGAAGTCGGATTGAAACGACTTTCAGCTGAAGTTTTCTGCCCATCGAGACGGCCGTGTCTATCAACTTAGTACGACCCATGCCGCCTTCGCCGGTTATGATCACCAGTGGTTGGTACGGTTTGGGGGCCGTCTTGTTCGCGAAATTGATGATATTGTTTTCCATACGTTCGATTTCATTCTCGCGACCTATCACTGAGAATTCCTCGTCGGCTGAAAGTTGTTCGCGCTTGCTCGGACGAAATTCCCGGATGTTCTCGTAGTTGGACATGCCTCGCACTTTGGTCGGTGGCATCGTGATGAAGTTTGCCTTGCTAAGTTTCGAGTGAATGTATGTTTCTGCGTCGCATGTAATCTACACATTTATTAGCATTTGCTAAATTATCGTTATTGATTAATATTAGCCATGTTGTCACTTAATCAATAAAATATCGGTTAACGATCTTATTCGTCATAAATTAAGGTAGAAAGCACACTTGTCGAAAATTCGAACTCAAAGCTGGATGTACCATGATAATCTGACATTGGATTATGAATACAAATACAATGGCGATGACAATGATGATGATGCATGTTGATGATGATTATGATGATAGCGCAGTGTTAAAGGCAGGTCTTATTGATTGATATTGCCTTACGATTTCGCCAACTGATTTTCTAGGACCGTAATGTGACTACAGGTAGTATAAGTCAGGGTCTATCTTGCACAGGTTATCGCGATATCCGACGGAATAATTTGACGACGAAGCTCATAAGACCTAAAGTATGCTATGTCTGGCGATGCTGGGGACCAAACGTAATCATTAGTATAAACACTAATCTATTGATCATTAATTTTTATGACAAATCGAGACATTTATCAATAGCAATTATTTCAACTTTGGCTTTGTTTGGAATACACAAAGCGTTGCAATGTTAAAAGATCAACACAAGGCGTTGAAAAGCATTGTTAACCTTGCTTGAGAAGTACATTATGAGAATCATTGCTAACCTTATTTGGAAAGTACATCATGAGACGAGCTGCCACGTTCACTCTAGGTCCTATCACTGTGTATTCGTGCCTGTGAATGTGTCCCACCACACCGCAGTAGGTCGGGCCGGTCGCGACCCCGATGGACAGTGTTGGGATGTTCTTGTGACCGTTTAGATCAGTACGGATACCCTCGGAACACATGAGAGCATGAGCGCAGTCACTTTCGTGCTTGAGTCCCGGCAGACCGAAGAGCACGAGGAACGTGCAGCCTTTGTCGAACAGTGACACCTACACAGCAAATATATCGAAGACGATGCAAAGACAAATTCACATTTCTAGAACATTTTCATTAGCTAAATTTCCAACCTTTCCTGACGATTCAGAGTGCGGCAAGAAAATTTTCATGAAAATTCATTCTTGAAAATTTTCGTATTTTTTATCATGGGGCTTCTGAGAAATATTCCCTCCCCTTAGACTGATTGTACCGATGATTGAGACTCGCACCCTGACTCCTGGAAACTGTGCTGATCAAATAGTGCATTCCGGCTTCGTAGTTGTTCGGGCATGCATGCTTAAATGGAGTCATTTGTACGTCGTATTTCAAACTCAATTATGGAGACAATAGTTAAAATTTATTAGCATTCATTTCCTCCAGAACAAAAATTAATTAGTTTTGTAACGTGTAAAATCCGGTTTCATAGCCTATCACCACATCACCCCTCCCGGTTTCATAGCCTATCACCACATCACCCCTCCCGGTTTCATAGCCTATCACCACATCACCTCTCCCGGTTTCATAGCCTATCACCACATCACCTCTCCCGGTTTCATAGCCTGTGGCAACTGACTAAGTTACTCCTCTCCCTCCACCCCTGCCTCTACCACTGTACTACATTGTACCTACCTTGCTAACGCATCCCTGGAACTGTCTACAGTTACTGTAGATAGACTGGAAGCACTTATCCAGCACCGCCGTCTGCTGTCTACTCGTATTCACACTCAACAGCATGTTGATGAACACTATCGTGATCTGTCTCATCTCGGACAGATACGCCAACAGTTGCCGGTCCTCGATCTTCTTCATCACCGGCTGGGCGATGTAGAGCTTCAGTCTGTTGACGATGTCCTGCTCGATGTCCTCATAGCGGACTCGGCGCACCCACTGAGCCGACTCATCAGCGCCCTCGTACTTGAGGAACGCCATGCCGCTCTCACTAGTGTCCGAGTCGGTGAGACTGAGGCCGCTCATCTGGCGGGCCTGTGTCGTGTGCTTATACTCATATGGCATGACAGACTTGTCGAGGATGGACCAGACTCGCACGTGCTTACCGTCAGACATGACGGTGTTTCGTGTGATGAGTTTGTAGCAGTGACACCACGCGGTGGGGGAGACGATCACCGAGCCGGGCTCCCAGAAATCTTCAACTGTTACAATAAATATAGACCTTTGCTATGTCATCTGTTGTTTCGTAAGAGATAAATTATTCACTATAACAGAATAAATATTCGTGTAGCATTGCGGACAACAGTACTGCGCTAGATATTAAGATTTTTGTACACTGTATTTCATATATAAATCTATTTTTCTTGATAAGTTTTTGCATAAACAACGTGACACAAATTATGAATACAATAAATAACATAAAAAATTGTTTTTAAATACACAGAATTATTTCTAAGTGAATGAAAATGAAATTTGACAGGAGAGCAATTAACCGGGAACGAAATATTTGTATACACGTCTACTCACTTTAATTTATGTCAATAATTTTATAAATGTATTGAAAATGCTCTACAGATGTGGGGGTAGTGTTAGTCGTAGCTAGTATAGTAGGCCTATACTGAATACATGAACCCCGCCCATTTCAAAACTTACTGGATGCGTCAATGCCAAATAACCTGTATGAATATGACTAATCCTACCTTTGTTGACGGCGTCGATGGCTCTACCCAGCTCCAGGTAGCAGCAGACCTCGTCGTTGCCTAGCAACAGCATAGTCACTTCTCCCGCTGAGATGCCGATCTTGATATGGAGCGTGACGCCCACTGACGTCAGATATTCTCCACGCTTTTCCTGCACGGTGAGGGCACACTGGAGAACATGGGCGACCGTCGCCTGCATCGTGTCAAACGTGTTAGCGTACCTACCACAGAGTGAGACCAACATACGGGGTCAAAGCCTCAAAGGTGACGCACACAGTCAAATAATTGTGTCAACGTTAAGTTTCTTGATGTCAACCTTCATGACGTCATGACGTATTGAGCGTTTTAACATCAAAAGCGTCTTGATTAAGTTAAGACGTATTGACGTCAAACGTCTGAAGTCAAGCTTCTTAAGCCAAATCCCTTTATGTAAAGTGTCGACATCAAATTAACCTACAAGACGCTTGACGTCAAACTTATTGATGTCAAGACGCTTGACGTCATGATCAAACTTCATTATGGCAAGAATCTTGACGCCAAGTGTCGCCGTCCAGACAGTTTCTCTTAGATTTTGCGCTGTGCTTTGACTCTTTACTGTGCGTTCTATCCTGTCTTCATGGCCTAGAACTGTTTAGTAGCTGAGTGTATGCAGCCTCCTTGAGATGACTTAGATTATTAACTGACATCCACAAATTGTCAATAATCATTCAATCAAAAACATTGAATTTGGAACGGGCTGGAGAATATAGCCAACTAACTAATTTGTCCAAATGAGGTATAACATATTATATGTAGACCTGTAATATCGACATTTACAACATTTACAAAAATAGATGTAGCTCAATCGATTACCACATAATATCACAATATCATAATTTAACGTCTTAAAGTCAAAGGTGTCATCATCAAGCATTTATCGGAAATGTCAACAAAGTTTGCCACTGCCAAGTGCGTTGTACTTCAGTGCTCCAAGTATCGATAAATAATACCAAGGGAGAGTCGATAATTCTAAAAAATGCTGCTGGTGAAATAATTTCTGTAATATTTCCGTCCAAAAACTTAGGAGCCCTTTTTACAACATACTTTGGAAGAATAAAATACTTAAGTAAAATACTTAATAAAAAAACTTAGTTTTGAAATACTTAGTAGAAATATATTCCCAGGGACTCGGAAGCGAATCCGACAAATTGATTTGTGGGGAGTCGTAGTTTTGAATGAAGTGTTCTATCCCGCCAATTGGAGCACATGCATGGGCAGGTTTTTTTAAACGGCATCCAGACGAAACAACTAGATCGAACGATCACTTACCATATGGCGAGTATAGCGTCCCCAGCGAACTTGAGTATATCTCCATCAAAGGCGAGTATCTCAGCGACCAGTGCCCCGATGTAGCTGTTGAGTGTGAAGATCAGCTGATCTGTACCGGTCTTGCCCGTGTTCGAGTACGTCTCGCACAACGACGTGAAGCCGGATATATCCAGGAAGAGCACCACTCCTTGGAACTCCGTCCTGTACGGGAGCCGGCTGTGATCCATCTCGAGTAGAACATCCGGGATGTGCGCGAAGATGCTTGGCCAGTCGACGAGCTTCGGGTTTGCCGTGCCGCTGCCTCCCACGGACGTCGCGTAGGGTCCGTAGGTCGGCCGCCCGAGGACGCTGGACATGGAGGGGCGATCGTCGTACAGGCTGGCGGTGGGAGAGAGAGGTGTCTCATGGCCGGACGACGGGGGCACCGGTAGCACTGACTGCTCAGACATCGTGCTACTGGGTGATGATAATCACGAGCTTGTATCGCAGGAACAATGTGAGGTTCTTATGTCTTATATTTAAATCAGTAGCTTGGGACAAGCATTGTTTGTAATCTTCTTAGAGTTAAACACATTTATAGAGGTAAAATTTAACTGATGTCTATAGTAATTTCTATTATTTATTTTCATGTGATTTTTTTCATGTTTAATAATTCCTAATTACTGCTAGACCGAAATGATGTTTCTTACTTTTGAATTGTTGCAGATAACTTATTATCACTGTAATTATTCAACATTTATCGTTGTACTTAGTTAACTCTTGTTTAAATACTGGTTACCAATTAGTTTATCGATCAGTTGACTAGGCCGACTTCATGCTCCTTAAGTAGTTAACTAACGAGGCTTATTACCCCTTGATAATTTATTCATGCCAGATTGGCAGTTTGCTCAGTCTAGATAATATTGTCGATTTGGATCATCAACATGTGGCCCATCTCAAACACTTTTGTGTGTCTGCAGTTTATTTGACATTGTTCAAAATTCCTACAAGAACGTCTCAGCCGACGCATGCATGGTCTTAATCCACATATCAAACACAAAGCAGTAAAATCTGTAGTATAATTTTCGTTTAGGAATTTAACAAAGCTGATATTACGCTATAGGCCTATATACTAAGAGATCAATATTTTAACAACTTAAAACGAGCGACTTTGAAAATTTCTCAAATTTCTACGATAAATAAATATCTAAATTATAGCTCGTGCGAGTTTTCGGTTGCATGAGATGACGCAGGCAGTCTTTAATAGAAAGATACT
>JAQFYQ010003212.1:0-10881 GCA_034694885.1 Buchholzia appendiculata
AAGAGTGATGATGGTGGTAAGTGTAGAGTTACAGCAAGCAGATTGCCAATGTGACCTTTAGCCTTGATCATTAACCTCTTGACCTCTCTCAACTCATTTCAATCATTCCGATGCTTTGTATGTGGCACTGCTGTTGGAATAATTTATTTCCTTTTTGCCTCCCAGCAGATCGCAATAAGACGAGGTGTCTTTAATGTGCTGAGTTATGGCATCCACATGTTATAATAAACAGCTGTTAAACCACGATTCTATTTCTAATGCAGCAATTTGTCAATAGGACTCTTACATTATCTCATTATGGTATCTGATTCTAATAGAGCAATGCAGATCATCATACGAAGCTGATAATTATAATATAATTGCTTTCTCAGATGGCTTTATCTGGAAGAACATGGTTGGCGTTAAAGATGATGACCAAATGATTATAGTCACGTCAGAATGAGTTACAATTCAAATGTTATTTAGATAAATGCATGGATATTTCTTTAATTGAAACTGACAAACGCTATACCATTAGAGGGCATAAATAAACAAAGCATGATTTTTTTGTATTATAATTAAGTTATTATTGCTTGAATGTGTTTTAAAGGGTCGATCATAGCGTCAGCGTATCGTGATTGAGGGTTATAATTATGTATTATTTCTTTGTTTAAATACCATAATATTTCTTATTAATTAAGAAATCTTGTGCAGTCAATACTGAATCAATACTGGATCTAATCTCAGTGATCTGAGTGCAAAGGTAGATTGACAATGATTGAACAATCATTGATGACTATTTTATGCTTGGTTTCGTTTTATATGAGATATAAACGAGTGAGATGTATTCGAGAAGGCGGCTGTAGGCCTACTGGATAACCTTGTACTGCTGATACATAAACATGTGTAATGTGTATGATATAGATCCCTTCCTACCGTCCAACAACGGTGCTGTAGTGTAGAACAAAATGAGAGCAAAACATAACAATTGTATTGTCTTGTTATCTGTTAATAGTTCCAATGTATTCGTATAAGTGTCTTCCTTTTTATTAATGTCACTAAATGTGATGTTATAACAAGTGATTTTTAAGCGTACCGTGATCCTGGGAGTTCTTGCTCTGTAGTATCTCTGGGTTTGTTTAGTTAGAGAAAGCGTGTTGGCTGCTTGTGGCTACTATGATGCTTGGACATCTTGGGTGTCGGCGGTGATGGGTAGTTTCATCAGTGCTGGGATAAAGGGAAATCTAGTGAGGGGGGGGGAGGTGAAAAGGTGTGGTGTGGGGAGTGGGCGAAATCGGTACCAGGCCATCATCGTTATCGTCATCATCAGCCGCAGCAGCATCGTCAACATGTTATGTCAGTGTTTCCTTGTCGGGGAGAGTTAGAACTTCTCCAACAATGGGAATTTTCTCTCTCTACACTTCATGCCACCATGTTCATCCTCGGCACTAAGCTTTCTTCATACCTGATTGCACAGACTCCATCCATGTCTTTCCATCCTGCCTTTGTTATCGAAAAATCAAGTTTATAGTCTGAAGATGATGAAACCCTAGTAGGGGGGGGGGGGGGTGGGGAGAAGGGGACATGTCCCCATCCCCCAGTAACTGGAGCACTGAGTACCAGTCGGTGCGCCAGCAGCACTCCAGTAGACCTACTGCAGTGAATCTGATGAACTCTTTGTTGACTTATCATTGAAATAAACATGTCCACTAATGATTCTAAGCACTGGGAAACAGTGGGAATAGACCTATAGGTCAATGTCGTTACACAATTATCACTGTCGGTGTTTTACATTCAAGTTCATTCGCTCATCATCATCATCATCAATATAATTTTATTTTCCACTAGAATTACTTGATTAGTAGATTTTATTTAGGCAGTACTTTTAATTAATATGATGTGCTAAGTGTATGACCGGGGTTTGTGTGGGCCACATTACCGATTGTATATTTGCTGAACACATCAGTTAACAATAATAATTTGTGAATTATGTCCTTATTAATGACCTTTGTTCTTTTTGAGTTTTAAATTATTTCAATGCTCAGAATAATAATTATGCAGGAAGAAAAGCTGAGCTTGAAGCCGAGAGGGTATCAAATAGGAAAGCTATGCTTGAAGCCGAGAACATTGATTATATAAGCAAGTTTCTGTTTCATGCATCAATATTGAATAAGTTATTTTAGGTTTTAAAATGTCAAGAATCCCCAAGCGATATGATTGTGAATTTTGTGTAGTCTAAAATAAAGTTTACAAATTTAAAATAAACATATTCTCTCCTTCATATATACATATGTAGCTATGCTGTGAGTCTGTCTGTGAGTCTGTCTATATGTCTGTGAGTCTGTCTGTGAGTCTGTGAGTCTGTCTGTATGTCTGTGAGTCTGTCTGTATGTCTGTGAGTCTGTCTATGAGTCTGTTTGTATGTCTGTGAGTCTGTCTGTATGTCTGTGAGTCTGTCTGTATATCTGTGAGTCTGTCTGTATGTCTGTGAGTCTATCTGCCTCGTGGCTCAGAGTGGTAATGGACTGATGTGTTAGGAAGAGAGTGCTGTGTTCAAAGTGTCTATTAGTTAGTGAGGAACACGTGTAGAACAGCGGTTTGGCACACCCTGTTCAGCGGCGCTTTGGCACACCGTGTAATGAACTCGGCTGTAAGTAACTGTTGTTCTGTTCTCCGTGTGTTATCCTACAAGAGAGAGAGAGAAACAAACATCTGGCTGCAATTAGCCCTGCATACACGCGCGCTATATCTCGCCATGCAACTTCAAGCTGGCAGATTTCAGCTGATGTATTTGTGAGGAGAGTATCTTGGTAAAGTCTCGTGTTTGATTGGTCAAGTATGGAAAATCCCACTGCTTGATGTATTTGAAGTTTGATTCCTAAAACGAGGAAAATACCATTGCAAGTTTTTAACGTCTGATTAATTAAGTTTATGTTAGTTTATGTTAATTGGTTATGAAACTTATGATTATGTTAGTGCTGGTATTTGATGTGTTTTGGCGCAGTAAGAAAAGTACCAACGCATGCACTTACAATAATTTGATTGATTTAATGTAAGGAATGACCTATACTTAAAGTTTGATTGGTCAAAGTATAGAAAGTACTTGTTTGCAAGTACAAGTTTTCCAGATGTACCGGAAGTGGAACTTTGTGCTGCTTGCTTTGTAGGAATGGGTAACAGCCACTGATATCCGGATCGTCCTGAACAGGATCAACACTTTCCGGGATGAGGTGTTCGGTGATCCAAACGTGCTACGATCTTATTTCTATGCAATCTCAGACTTCGCTGTGGGAGGAAGGTATATTTACTTTTAGTTTACTTCCTTTTACCCTGCTTTAAGTATGCAGTCTTCTTTTTACAATCGCTGTTGCTTAAATCACATCTAATGTAATTATAGGAAGTATTTTAAAATACCAATACTACTATGCGGGCGATATAATTTTAATATATAGGGGAAATTATTAATTAACATTGCTGTTAGTAATTTGCATGAATAATTTGTTTTTATTTACATGTAGTGTTGGTTCTTTCAACTTCTTTGGTATTATCATGCCCGTAGTCAGGGCCGGGGCACCGGAGGCACGTGCTCCCGCACCAAACCAGGGATATTTCTACACACCCCCAGCGGGGTTTTCGCCCCCAATTGGTTCTCAACACCCCCTAGTTCAATTTTCACTACATCTCCCGCTGGGGTGATATAAGGTTTTTGACAACAAATTATGGTGTTTTTTTGGTGCAAAGTTTGTTTGACATCCACCCACCCCCCCCGATATTTTTTTACACTCCCCAGCTCAAAATTCCTGGGGAAAACTTGAACTTAACGTCTGTGCTCCCCGCCAACACTTGTGTCTCGTGCCAACTTTTCTTGTGAACCGTTGTCTCGGTAACAAGAATCAGTGCCACGTCATTAGTTATATCCTGTCGACGGAATTTTGCCTACCCTAGGATTATCAAATAGATCAAAATAGAATTCTTTTTGTCAAGCGCTTAAATAAAGATTTACTAGATAAACTTATGATGCAACTTGTCTCATGTTTCAAAACCTGCATGAAATCAGACTACAATATACTGCTGCAAAAATATAGCATTAAAATACAAGACTCGGCGGAGATCATCAAGAGTCATGATTCATTTATTTGCGAGCTTAACTCTATGTAATATTCATATTCCATCTGTATTTTGAATGGTGTTTGCTGTGCGTAGCGCATGTGCATATGTAATTACTGTCATGATGTAAAGTGATGGCATTGTACACTGCTTTGATTTTTCACTGTTTTGCAAATTGATCTTTATTTGATTGCGTATTGTTCAATTTTTTTATATTCGATGCTTCTGCTACCATTTTTAGTGAATAAAGAATATATAATACGAACAGCAATGAAAGAGTATAAGACTCCCGATGGCGAGATTGATTTTTTAGATTTTGTGATAACTAGGCCATGACTCATGAGTACCTATTGCTCAATTTTAATTTTAAACTAAATCCAAGTAAATGCAGTTTATTTGCATTACATGTTCATCGGAAGCGACATATTGTGTCATTAAAAGAACAGTCGGGTCAGTACTTTATGTCTTCAGTAAGTGATAACTTGAAAACAATATCTCATTATTGATCATGTGAAACATACTGTTAAATGTGTTTCTATTAATATATGTTGTAATTGTATTATTTTTTGTCACAAAGGCGATGTCACACCGGGAATTAAAATGGTTTCAAGCAGAATATAAATTTGTATTCTTAAGAGTGCAGAAGCTTTCGTACTTTTGAGCATTATTTGATAAAACTGCGTTATTAAATCGACCAAATATCGAATTCTACAAGCAACCTGGCACAAATCCATATCTATCTATTCTACATGGTTAGGCACGTGAATTTATAGTTCAACCAAATGCTTCGACATTATCTTTTAATTTTAAAGTTAAATAAGCAAAATGAAAACGGTTCATACAAAATAAAAAATACATTCAAGACTTTGCAATTTTGGTTATATACATTTTAGTTAAGCCTAGTTAGGCTGCTGTTCACGTGGCATTGATAAAATGTAAATAAAGACCATTTGATCACGCTGCGAATAACAGGTAAATTTAAAAAGAAATTCCAAACAGCGTTGATTTACGTTTACACGAAGATTCATTCCTATGCAACTGTCCGTGGGTTGAAACGTCCGTGCACTTTGTAACTTGGAACGGAAGTCCATCGGCAAACAGTGAATCTCCAGAACAGTGACCTGTGCTTGCATTAGCATACAGTATCGTGCTGTTTATGTATGCCCCTCCAGTGTCATTCGTATAACCCGCATTGCACAGCACGGCTACAATAAAACAGTGCGATTTCAGCTGATGAAATATATGATTAATCAATGGATGAACATACAAGAAAGTTTCGGTGATTTAAATTGTTTCATTCAATGAAGTTTATTAATGAAAGGTAAAAATTCAATGATACAAATTTGATCGTGGCTTTTATTTGATTTTTGGTTAAATAGTGCTTATAGTGAGTACTTTTATTAAAAATTAGGTCCTCAAAGGAAAATAAGTCTCTTTGAATGAAATATCCACGAATTTTCATTTCGTCCATATTGCGACTGAAATTTCATTTCCAAATATGGTTCTAATTTATATTTACGATACTGGTAATATGTGTAGTTAATCAATTTCTACCATATACGTTCTGGATGTAGCGTGACTTCAGGTCTAGTCTTTACAGAAATATAATTCGGTACTTTGTTCAGAATATTCAATGGTTTTTAATAATTTGAAATGAAATCTGGTAAGGAATGAATGGCTCTAAGTGTGAACTTTACTGCAGTGAGCTTCATTTTTGTAACTTCAATATGTGATTGAGTTTCTAGTTTTATAAAGGCCTACATTTTCGAAATTTTTGCGCCATTTGGAGCGTTCGAAAAAATGAAGTAATTAATACTGACGCTGACAATCTTCCATTGTTGCTGACCAGCGACCGTCGACGCAAACTATCGAACGAACTCTTTCAGATGTCTGAAAGCGATACCCGTCAGAACAAGTGTATACAGCAAACGACCCGTATTCATCCGCGAAAACAGTATAGTGAGCATTTTTTGCTGTATTCGGATGGTAAAGGCATTTTCTTGACTCTTCCAGAAAACAATGCATCAAAATTGAATTATTTATTTTTACTATGAATTATAGCCTAAGTGGTAGGCTATTGTAAGTTGCACTATGAACAATTTTATAGTAAATACGGCGATTGAGCAATGACATTTACGATACCCAAACAAATTGTGCTATTTTCTTATTTGCTTGAACGTGAATATCTCTTAGAATTATTAAAATTTGTATTTAACCCCAAAATTGCACATAAATCCCTGATTAAAGAAATTACTATGTTTACAATTGGCATAAAGGACACCGTTATGGCAATTCACATTGATCAAGCCACGGAAGGATTGACAATTAAATTAAATTACACGCATTCTGCCTTATCAATTGATTGCGCTTAATTTAAAATGAATTAATTAAATCGTGTGTATTTCAGAAATCCTCTCCTTCAGTTTTTATACTTAAAACCAGCATATAGAATTTGCTGTTTGTTATCATGTATGGTACTCGGATATCTTGTACCCAGATCTCAAGTAGAAGCAAGAGTGCAATCTGCGTGGCATTCTGTTGACGAAATAATCCCAGAAGAGATTAATCAGTAAGTTTGCTTCTAAAAATCTGACAGCCAAGCTTAGTCTACGTCGAAACAGAGATATGACCAGGAAAGGTGACATTACTCAGCCAAGGCAAAGTGAATAATCTCGCTTTTTCATAATGCTAAGATTTCGAAACCTGATGCTCTGCCCGGAATCTAGCTCATAACTTCGATAGCAGTCACTTCGAACGTCTATGAAGAAAATAAATCAACTTTTATGATTGGACCGGACCGCTATACCACGTTATCATACTGCAACCTTGTCGGCATTTTATGCACATATCGACATTCAAAAGTTATACAAATAATTATAAACGTATATCACCGCATAACTGTTCACAAACGAATCAAAAAAATTAACACTAGCGCAGTTATTGTACAGTTCAGCAGTCTAACTACTTTTAACACGTTAATGAAATTAGTATAATATGGCTTTAATGGCTTTAATGGCCTATGGCTTTAATGGCCTATGGCTTTAATTTTATAAAAATTTAATATATTCAAAATGAATTTTGCAATTTATATTTTCATATGCTACATAATATAATTATGCGAAAGAAAATTTGTAAGCATTACCTGAAGAATGAGTGGTTTCAGTTGAAGAGTTCATTGGTGCAGTTAATACTTCCGAAGACGTAACTTTACGAAAAGCTTGCCCTTCTGTAAATGGCCCTTCGCTTGCAACTGGCAGTGAGAACAGAGATTGACCGATTGATGGAGAGTGATACAATACACTAAAGGATGTTTTTAAAGAACTGCTTGTCTTCTCATTCTGACCAATTAAATCCGGAGAATATGTTACCGACTGGTTTGCATAATAATCACTCTGGCTTGAGGTCCCGTGGACTTGCTCAGTATCATGCTCAGTATTCATGCTTGTTGCAGCGAGAAATGACCTCGTTGTTGAGTCAACAACCAGACTTTTATCCGATATAGTGGTTGACAACTTCGTAGTTAGATCTTGATATCCCGGAAGAGATGTCTTTCCAGAAGCAACATCAGTAAAGTAGGACGAAGTTAAAGTTACTCCCGCAGATGACGTTGACTTTGTTGTAGCAATGCTAGTTGCACCACCCGTGGCTGCTACCTGCGATAAGAATGCTAATTCTATTGAAGTTACTGGATTAGATACCGACACAGTTTTGTTCTCATTCATTGGAGAATTGTCAATTGTCAGTTCTGTTGTTTTCAGCTGCGGTATGGTTATCGGGAACGAGCTGATTCCGATTGTTGTTACTCTGTCGGTACTTGCTGACAAAGCAGTGACGGTCAACAAGTCTGTAACAGAAGTAACAAGATCTTCATCTGTCGATAATTGCAACACACTTGGATAAATTGTTTTCATACTTAAAACACGTTCGGTGGTTGACAATGAACTGGTGGATTCAGGTGACTGCCTAACTAGAGTTTCCTTTTGAATGGTGAATGTGATCTGGAGCAAATTTGCTGAAGCAATTGGTTCTATTAATGAAGTGGTTGGTTCTGTTGTTAATTTTGAAGTACTTTCTTCTGTTACAAGTATTGAAGCTGGTGGTTCTGTTGCTAATATGGAAGCCGATGCTTCTGTTGTTAGTACTAAATTATTTAATTTCGTTGTTATTAAAACATCAGTTGGTTCTACTGCAAGTGTTGAAAATGTTAGCTCCGTTGTCAGGACTGAAGTAGTTTGTTGCGTTGCTATCATTGGTGTGGTTGATACTGCTGTAGATATGAAAGCAGTTGGTTCTGATGCTAGTTTAGAAAAAAGTGGTTCTTCTGTTAATGATGAAGTACTTGGATATGTTTTAGCATTGAAGTTGGTACTGTTTCTAGTATGGATGCAGTTGGTTCTCTCATTGTTACTGTAGTTGTTATTTCTGTTGCTGTCATTGATGTAGTTGGTTCTGTTGTCGGCTTTGAAGTTCGTGATTCTGTTATTAGTTTCGAAGTAGTTGATTCTGTCATTATTTGTTGTGTTGTTTGTACTGAAGTTGTTGGTTCTAGTGTTGGTACTGCAGCGATTAGTACCCTGGTTGTTATTGAAGCAATTATTTCTATTGATGGCATTGAAGTAGTTGGTTCTGAAATTGGCGTTGCAGTAATTGGTTTAGATGTTGTTTTTGATGCAGTTGGTTTTATTCTTGGTACTGAAGTGGTTGGTTCAGTTATCTCTAGTTGGTAGTGCAGTAGATGGTCTGCGGTTGGTATTAAAGTGGCCGGTTCTGCTGTTAGTATTGGAGTGGTTGGTTCTGTTGTTAGTATTGAAGTGGTTAGTTCTGTTGATGGTACCGAAGTGGCTGAATTAAAGTCGATAGAAGAGAGGAGTATTGAAGTACCTTGTTCAGTTGATGCTAGAGGCGTTGATGGCTTGGTGGATGACGATGCAGATGTCTTCTCTGACTTTGAGCTCAACGTCATACTTGTGGCACTTGACGTACTTGTTTCACTCACAATGCTTGATGCACTTGCCGCTGTTGAAGTACCTCCCGCTGTTGAAGTACTTGTCGCTGTTGAAGTACCTACCGCTGTTGAAGTACTTGTCGCTGTTGAAGTACCTACCGCTGTTGAAGTACTTGACGCTGTTGAAGTACTTGTCTCTGTTGAAGTACCTCCCGCTGTTGAAGTACTTGTCGCTGTTGAAGTACTTGTAGCAATCGAAGTACTTGTGGCAGTTGAAGTACTTGACGTCGCGGTGCTTGTTGTCGTTGTCGTTGAAGGCTTTGTTGTGGTTGACGTCGTCGTGCTAGTGGTAGACTGTACTGTCACAGTTGTTGAAACTACAAGTAGTGCAGCAGAATAAAGCACAGACATTTAGTCTTGTATTGTTTTTTTTGTTCGTTATTGGTGTATTGACTTTACGCCTCATTAGTATGTTTAAAGGTAGGCAAGTCAAATTCCCTATACACTCCGATTTTAAATAATGTGATGATTTATTCTTTTTTACACAACATTTACGTACATTCTTTTCACAGCCTAACGTCTTCTGCTTCTGAAGTGGTTTCCATGTGACCTGTTTTACGTGTAATTCCATTTTGCCATGAAGGTAGACCTATTTCAATGTGTTTCCTCCCTCGATCCTTGTCAAGACGGACGATTAACAACCAAACGCGTAGATCAACTGACTAACTTCAATGCATATTGTAAGCTGGATGCAGTAGCTTTATTATAATGTTCAGGTAATATGTCGCTTTATTTAGATGCGTCATTCCATTGAAATGTTTGCGAATCCAGTTACTAATAAAGTAAAGAAATGATTTATTACGTTTATAACTGTCATCTTGCATGCATTGTCCGTCAGAGAATTCTTACAAGACGACATTTGAAGAATTGAAACCTGAATTCTACAAGCCTGCATTAAGTAATACTAAGTTCGCATCATATACACTCCGATTATACAATTTGGACATGTAGACTGTGCTTCATAATGACAAACACAAAAGTACGCAGTAAAGTGGTTGCAATTTGGATATCCATGACAATTCTGGAAAATTTAAGACTACTCAAGACGTAGCAAAATGAGACGGGTTCCTTTCTTCTAGACACAAAAAATTATCTGTTGTGTCAATTTAAGCATGATAAGACTCAGGGTTCTTCACTCATCTTGATAAAGTAATTAACACTATCAATGTTTCTTGATTTAAATTTTAAATGGAAAGTAAAGCTGTCAACTCAAAGAAGCAGTGTACCTGCATATACCACTGAGATGAAAATTGCAGCATACAAACAGGGCCGGATTAAGTCGAAATTGGGCCTGATGCTGCAGCGCAAAAAAGGCCTAATTTTTTCTCTCGGCATTGGGGCATGTGCAATTGTGCATTCGGCATTAACCATACAGATGCACTCAGGAAAAAAAACAAACAAGAGGCCTTAATTGCTTCCGACATAAAAAAAATTGACTTTAATTAATGAAACGCAGTCCTCGATAGCGGTTAGTCGTTATTGAATATGAATAATACAAGCCAGAAACCTCAACATTCAATAGCAATTGCCTGAAAATTACACTTAATGTTGCAGACTGCAGAGGTCAAATCCAGAATTGGATTTATCGGGAGGGTGTTGGGGCGAGTGGAGTTTGACCCCCATGGTACGACCCTCCTCGCTTGAAGAAACCATGGGGGTCGGTTTAATTAATTACCAGGATTCGGTTAGATTTTGGACCGTCGCACGAATACCCCCCGCTCATCGAAATGTTTTGGACTTTCCCTACCCTCCCGCTCTTTCTGTGATCGAAAATTTAGGACCGTAATCTG
>JAQFYQ010003213.1:0-10880 GCA_034694885.1 Buchholzia appendiculata
GCTGTAGCATGAGTGTAGACTAAGGGCTAGTAGTCTGATCAGAGCTGTAGCATGAGTGTAGACTAAGGGCTAGTAGTTTGATCAGAGCTGTAGCATGAGTGTAGACTAAGGGCTAGTAGTTTGATCAGAGCTGTAGCATGCATGTAGACTAAGGGCTAGTAGTTTGATCAGAGCTGTAGCATGCGTGTAGACTGAGAGCTAGTAGTCTGATCAGCGTGTAGCATGAGTGTAGACTGCTACTATCTGTTCTTTGATACTTTCATCGCGGTGAGGTTAGCATGCTCCACCTAAGCTTGGAGCAGAATACTTTCCTCTGAGGAAGAGAAATTAACTCATTCCACGTACAGGTTGGCGTCAGCAAGAACACAGGGTCGTGAAAGTCAGCCATAATAAACCATCAAGGTCATTAGTTAGTCTGTATCTGTGCCCAGTACAGACATGTTGCGAAAGCAAAAAGTAAGAAGACTATAAACTGGCGATGATGCTGATGATGGTGACGATGGCGACAAAGATGATGACGATGATGATGACGATGGCGACAAAGATGATGACGATGATGATGATGACGATAATGATGATGATAATAATCTACACACAAGCTATATGCATGTTAAGAAAGTAAATCAGTGCACCATGTGCTTACCGTGCTGTACACAGCGTTCTGTGCAGCTACTTTGCACGACTCCACCATGCTTCTGTTCGCAAATGGACGCATGAAATGCTGTAAAGCAACAACAAATAAAAAATTTAATTACAGAAATTTAGTAAAGTTAAAGTAACAAAAAGAATAATTTTAATTGGATATAAATTTGCTAAATACATTTAATTACATATATTAATTTACAATATTAAATACATTGTAGGCCTATGTACAATTTATTGCAGCAATACAACTTCTTGCTTTAATTATCTTTGTCATTACAACGTTTAAACATTTACATGTAAAACTGAACTTGTTCAACGTTATCAGTAACAACGTCATTAATAGCCTCCCTTGTCACGGAAAATCTGGCATTAAATGTTGATAACAAAATATATGTCAAAATTGAAACCTACAACATACAGTTAGTAACTGGTGAGCACCGAGTACCTGCAGTTCAGCCATGAACTTGTAAGTACCTGCAGTTCAACCATGAACTTGTAAGTACCTGCAGTTCAGCCATGAACTTGTAGATGAAGACGCCCTGAATGCGCCCGACACGTAACTGCAAGCTCCCGTCCACGTCATCGTCCTTCACCTTGCTGGGCGTCTTGACGTGACGCGGCTCGCGAAGTGTGATCAGCTGATTGAGTTAGAAATCAGACAAATGATTGAATGTAGACACCACACAGTAACATAACGAGTGCTTTCAGAACAAGTTCAATGAGACATTTAGTTGCAAACATACCTCAGGGCATTTTTATCTAAAATAATCACATTTTCAATCCAGATTGAAAATTTATACTAATAAACATAAAGCACAGACGCACGTCACATATTACATATTCTACATTTGGAATGAATTATCATACCTTCCACAAATACTTAAATTTAAATATATATCATTTCAAGGAGATATTATAAGAGGAGCAAAAACTTGGAATGAAAAAACTAGAAAAAAAACTAGTCGATATAGCTTACAAACTTAATCAAAACATATTCAAACAAACACAAAGTATTAATTCATTTGATTCAATTAATTAAACGAAAAACTAGAAAAAAAACTAGTCGATATAGCTTACAAACTTAATAAAAACATATTCAAACAAAAACAAAGTATTAATTCATTTGATTCAATTAATTAAACGAAAAACTAGAAAAAAACTAGTCGATATAGCTTACAAACTTAATAAAAACATATTCAAACAAAAACAAAGTATTAATTCATTTAATTCAATTAATTAAACAGTACAATTCTACAAGTTTATTACCAAAAAGTCAAAGCAAAGAAGTAGAGTCATTAAGAAAATACACCAATTTTAAAATATTTCTAAATTTGTACAGCTTTAGCAAAAAATCTTCGAGCTCATCAATAGCTTATGCTAGTCTTATTCGACCTTGCACTTTATCCCCAGCCTGTAGTA
Source organism: Buchholzia appendiculata (assembly GCA_034694885.1). Classification (NCBI taxonomy): domain Eukaryota; kingdom Metazoa; phylum Annelida; class Clitellata; order Enchytraeida; family Enchytraeidae; genus Buchholzia; species Buchholzia appendiculata. The sequence continues at coordinate 2,065 of JAQFYQ010003213.1, forward strand.
TCATCTAGACCTTGCACTTTATCCCCAGCCTGTTGTATCATCTAGACTAGGATCTAGTAAAACTCTCAACACCCTTACCCTGCATTTTCCTATTCCTAATTACATCTATCCAAAATAGGTGCACATCATATTCTGTTGATAATCCATTCTATACACAAGTTCAAAGTGGCTAAGCTTCCATCAAATTAAGAACTGCACATATATATTCTGTATTGATGACTGATAAGTCACCCATGATTAACAAGAATGAAAAGCGTGTTATAATGAAGTTACCTTGAAATTGAAAGCATTGTCGTCGTCCAAACTTAGGATCTGAAATATTACCAACATTGAAACAGAGTGTAAGCTTAAAACCAGATTTGTAAAGAACTTTGTAAATGTTTGTAAACTTTGATCGACTGAAAGAATGAACGAGAATTGTTCAACTAGCCTAACTAATCATAGCATACAGTATTCAGAAATTTAGATTTAGCCAACAAACAAAAGCATTTTTGACATTTGCACTTTATTTATGCATAATACAGGCGTTTCACTTGAAAAACAAAAGCAATACAAGTATAATGATCTTACACTTGATATTGGAACACTGATACTGCATCATGCAACAAAACAAATAAAGCATCCAGCGAGTCAGGTACAAGGCGTATGATGCAAACAAAGTTGCACAATGTTGGGACTTGCATGAAGTTATTGTAGTTTTCACATCGACATGGTCTTCACCAAACTTGTGAATCATAAAGAAATAACAAAATCTTCCAAAGCGTTGGAGAGAAGGGGATGACAAAGCAGTTTTAACAAAGTAAAAACCAATGTACAAAAAATATGCTGTTTTTCATACGTTTTTAAACATGTAACTACAACCAATTAAAATTTCTTAGAGCAGCCAGCCGAGACTAGCAAAACTATCAGTGAAACATGAAAACTTGATTACTTGTCAAATTAGTACGCTTTTACTAGACATCATTTCATCGTGACGCAAGCCTAAGGTAAATAATCCGTTAATTAGTTAATTCAAATAGACAACAACTTATCGAAGAGAGTATTGTGATGTAGAACTGACCTTAGAATAGAGAGTGTTCTCTGTCAAGTCCTCCACAGACAGATCACTCAACTGAACCTGCATCACACTGTACTTCTGTCTCAGTATAACCTTGCCTTCCAATCCTACAGCCAACAAGAGTTCATTCACAGCATGCTACGGTTAGATTGGATGCTTTAGATTGGCTGACAGCAAGGTGATCATCATCAACACCTTACATCAAATGACCTAACTATCACGACAGAATCAACTATTGATATCATCAATAATTCTCAGACTTTTATCTGAAGAATAAGTAGCGAACAACAGTCAGTCAAAGTCATCCAGCGGTCAATACTGAAATATTACCAATTTTTTAACTATTTTAAAGTCTTTTTTCAAATAATATTTTGTAAACTTTAATAAATATTTACAAAAGTAATAATAGCCTAAGATGTCTAAGAAACATTTATTTCACTAATACAAGCAACAAATGTTCGTGCAAACAACGACATTATTAACATTAAGAACCAATTACACTGCACAAACGCTGCTATGTCAATAAACTTGACATACTATGATGATGATGATAGTGCTCTGTCTGAAGACAGGTCCTGGCGATGGTTATTTGTCTTACGTATTACTACGCACGGGTGGGTGGCCAAAGACCCTTTCCGTACAGGCAATGGAGTGTTAACAATTTGCCCAGGTTTGCTACTGAACACACTCAGTCGTTGCAGGGAGGCGAACCCTCTACTTCTCCGCTGCGAGACATGAACGCTAACGACTGACCTGTTCGGTCACTCCAAAATAGACATACAATATAGATCGATTCAATAATAAAAGCCCGCAAAGAGTTTTCGCATCTCTATTCATTGCGGCGAGAAGACTGAATGAACTCTAATGGACTAGTCTACTGCACAGCACTTTCTCATTACTCTGAGAAATGTTGGCCACATCTAAGTCTGATAAAAAAAACTGACAAAAATGATGATGGCGACAATGTAATATAGCAGTCAGCTAAATCCAAAATAATCCAAAGAAAACAAAGAGAACAGAACATAATAAAAAAGCTGATCACAATGATTCGTCTTAATCGTGCCTTAATCATTTTTTTTTAAATTCTCGAATGTTCAAAAGCCTATTCTATAAACACTAACAGTGAGTGAGCAAACCTTTTACAGTCAGTTCTGCCAGGTCATTCTCATGGTCACAGAGTTTAACAGTGAGATCGTTCAGGTTGGCAACCACTTGCAACTTTATACCCGGGGCATTCACTGCAACACAACCATCGTACACAAACTCTACGCAACACTACCCAAAAACCCTTCAGTGCAACAAAACTTAACACTCATCAATGCAAAAAAACTAAACACTTTCTACTGAAACAGAAATGTTTAAGATCATCAATAATATCATTGTATTAATTTCCCTTCAAGGTGAGCACTATCCTGGAAAAAAACACAAGGTCTGTGGGATAACTTTGCACTAGAGCTGAAAAATGAATTTTTGCCTACCATAAAATTTACCATGAATATTATGCATCTTGGACTTTTGTGACTTTTGTACTGTGGTGTGCTGTATTTATAACAACCCGGTTCAACGCCATAATCCATTATGTGCAGCATTGTCTATATAATTCTACTGCAGTTTTAACTCAAAAAAATTTGGCAAACAACGAACATCAACATCAACATGTTGAACATCAACAGGCTTTTTTCCAGAGAATGGCCTAGTTGCAAAACCAGAAATTAATCAATAAATAGCAATAAGCAGCAAATAAGAAATACATGAACATCTTAATGCATCAATACGGAACTTAAAACAAAATTTGTGAATTTTTTTATAGAAACCACTAACAAAATTTGAAAACACGATATGAACTAGAAGCGTACCATCTGTGGTGATCCTGTGGAAGAAGTCTGGAGGCTCTGGCTGCTGATGATGAAGGTCACCGGTGACAGAGAGGGACACGATAGTGCTGCAACTCTTCTTCAACTGACTGTGCAGGCTGCTCTGAAAACTGACAAACAAATCACCGTCAACCAAAAGCATCACTACAAACTATCAAGAAATTATTGAACAGAGTTTACACCAACAGTGTAACAGATTACAAGAACAGTTTACAGCATGACTGATAGTTACAACTGACCCAGAGTTGAAATAAAGAGAGAAAAAGTTAGTTCAAAATACCGATTGAGTTAAATTCTGAAAGTCATCATGTTTTACCTTGCAATAAGTCCCTGAATAAAGGCGTTCAGAAACACAATGGCTTCTCGCTCAAAAGTCACTTTGAGGTTAGACAGCTTCACGACAACGCCGTGTTGCAGACCGCTGTAAACACTGTTGAACTCTGGACAAGCTGGCGACACCTGGCAACCAATTAAAATACACTACAGCAACCGATCTACAATAACAAACATAAAACACCCTTGAATTTCATTTACAACTAAACTGTCAATATGATAAAACTAGCAGGATATACTGGAATTAACTAATCGCAGAACATGAATAAGAAACAGACAAACTTTTATGTGCATGATTATGACTATATATTCTAGACTCACTTAATGATGTTTACCAATGACAAACAGGATTCCCTGAATCAGCCATATCACAGCTGTCTTGTATTTCGAAGCTTGACTTAGTTAATAGTCTAGGAAGTCCAGCTAGCTAGCATTTGTTGTTTATAAAACCTGCATATAAAAAGTGCTGTAATAGGATCTGAGTGTAACCTAAAGAACGATGAGAGACCAACCTGCCTGTAGACCAGAGTCATCAACTCTGTCTGGGATCTGAAGCCAAGAATCTCCAGATATTCGCCAGAGGACCCTGCACAAATATTCACATATACATGCTACAGTTTACCTATAAAAGTATACAATTCACCTACATAAGGAATACTTGCTAGGAGAAAGAAACAACAAATTCTTCATGACACTACACTGTATCTTTATCAGCTTGTTAATCCCACCAACTTTTGATGGCAGAAATGAGTTTATATATAATCTTTAATTCATGTTGAAGCAAGACAGAACATATCAACCATTATAAGTATATTGACTTATAATGAAATATTCATCTTCTACATAGAGTAAGAGGTACAAGGCAGCTTACCCAAATGAACTTTGTCGACGAGTTGAATGGCTCCGAGATGAGCATTGAGCACGAGTCCGTACGTTGTAACCGCACAGTCCAAACAGACTCGGTCAATCCTCATCATCAGATACGCCATCTCGATCTTGTCCTCAAGCTTTGACACTTGCACCACGACCTCGCCGACCACGAACCGTGCAAACACAGACACGATGTTCGTCTTGGACTCAGGGTCATCCACCAACTTTACATCAATGTTCCTGCAAGTCAAGGAAGTCAAGGAAACAATAACATTACAAACAGAAACTATTGGTGACATCATATACAGTAATTACCAGACGCTTCACATACTATAAATCAATTGAGTAAGAAGAACTTTAACTGATATAAAAACAGCGAGTTTTGAAGCTTCAAATGACTGCCCTTGTTCTGTCACGTGCTTGACGACCAGCAAGCAGTAAAACTGTTGATGTCAGAAAGGGCATCCTGCTGTAAAATTATTGCTTCAATAAATCCAAATCGGCAGCACAATACATGCTCTAATAGTTGCTGGTCAAGCGTGCTAGACATCAAGTGTTGAAGGACAATTTGTTAAGTCTGACATGTCTACACGGACGACACACTGAAGTGAAACGTGTTGAATACCTTCACTAAGACAAGGTGACAAGGAATGCAGGCCATACCAATACACTCAAATACATGGAAGAATTACATCAAGTGATGAAGGTATTTGATGTACACTCAAATACATGAAAGAATCATTACCGAGTCCAGTCTTGAGATTCATCGCTCGACAAGTCAGGCATTGAATTCAAGTCATCTGCAAAATAAAACAACAATCTGCCTCAATCTGTCTCATTTATTATGCTCAGTTAAAATTATATCTCTAAGATAAAAGTTCATGCTGTGTATCGTCGTGTGTAGCTCGTTCTTCCCATGCGTCTCGGAATGTCATGACGGGAGTCATGGCACGCACGACGCATGTAAAAAGAAATGTAACATACATATATACATAAAAGATCAAATAAAAGATTTTACGAATAAAACTTCAAAATTCAATGTTTCACAAACCAGAAGATTATATAATGTAAGTTAATTGATCTCTTCCTCTTTCGCTCCCTCATCTGTAGCTGCTCCCCTATTCATAGCTCTCCCCTTCCCTACAACTCTCCCCTTCACCTCCAGCTCTTCTCTCCCCTCCCATACAGCTCTCCCCCTTACCTGCTACTGAGAGAGGCCGAGCAGCGTGATCAGTGACGTCAAGCTGTTTCTTGTTGATTGAGTTATGCAGCACAGCTCGCTTGATCTGCTTCAAGTCACTGAACGTTGTAGCCAGCTGCACTTCTTCATAGTTCTAACAACAGAGACAAGGCAAACAATTAGGACACACCATGGCCTTGCACAACAAATCTTCATAACTAGCAATAGAATAACTGCCATATAGTATTAGATACATATAGAACATCAGCAAGTTTATGATGACAGTGCTCTGTCCGAAGACAGGTCCTGGCGAGTTAAGTAAGTTAGAACACCCATCAGTAACTTAATACACAAAATATACATATGCATATACAGTATAGCGCGAGCACTTTTGCATATATAGCTTGAGCGCTTCAGTAGACATATTGACAGAGCTAGTGTCCTTAATAGAAAGAAAAAGAGCAGAAACAAGCGACACACCATCCGTACAGAGTTGACATACTATTAAAGGAATTGCCGGTTCAAAGTTTCCGTCGATACTGTCATCAAGACCCATCATGCTGTTACTGCGTGGCACCGGAATGTGATGCAAGAAGTCTGCTAGCATCTGCAACTTCTCATCAGACAAATTAATCTTCAGCGTCGACAGCTTCGACTCCAGCTTGTGTCTGCAATGAAGAATAAATGTACCACATGTAAACCAGGTACATTTATAGATACAAACCTTAACATTACAGAAGAAAACAGTTTGCTAATGGCAAGTCTAATTTAATTAGTCCTAGCGATAATTGTGGACAATTCCAAGTCATAAATGAGGATGAGGATGAGGATGAGGACGAGGACGATGACGAGGATGATGATGATGATGATGATGATGATGATGAGGATGATGATGATGAGGATGATGAGGATGATGATGATGATGATGATGAGGAGGATGATGATGATGAGGATGATGAGGATGATGATGATGAGGATGATGATGATGAGGATGATGAGGATGATGAGGATGATGATGAAGATGAGGACGATGATGATGATGATGATGAGGAGGATGATGATGATTATCAACATGTTTATCATGAGGATGACAATAGGATAGCTACACCTAATACTTAACCCATTGTCAAATTATTAAGAGTTATTGCAGAGAATATACAAGATACATAAGCAATTGCATCAAAAAGATGGGTGAAATGTGAACAAGCACCAACTTTGGAAGTTGCTTGAACTCTGAGTTGACAGTGTTGTAGAATGCTATCTGAAATCCCACACTTGGAACGACATGGAACTCAGAATCAGCTTTAGTCTGAGCTGTGTGCCAATCCTCACCTGGAAGAGAGTTCAATTTCACTCGACAACTGAACGCAAAGCTTTGTCACTCATCAACCCATTTCAAATATAACAGTCATATCAATGTAAGCAAGATAACAAAAAAAAATCGCTTGGCCTAATGTAATTTTTGACTATTTAGTAACAAATTTAAACAAAAATGCTTTAAGTCATTTCTTTTTCAAAAATAAATCTGTGATTCATGAATCTGAAAACCATTTGGTGAGAAATGCATCTAAGATATAAATCATGCAGATTAAATTCAACCCTATGATTTAGCAAGATTATCATAAAACTAAACAAATCTGCAAAAAAATTATATTATGCTATTTTGATGGCTTAAATGTTTACAAACAAGATAATCAAGATCAGAAACGACATTTGAATTTTAATCAAACTGATCACATCACAGATATTTCAAGGTATCATGACAAATAAACAATTTCAGATAGAACTTCATCATTTCACCCAATGTACACCTACGCAAGAATGAAACCAACTTTACTGGAGTTAATCAAATATCAGTCAGCACTTTACAAACACTACTTACTGTGGCAGCAAATTGTTATGCTCTAAATAACTCGCACCTGAGTCAGCGAGAAGAAGTTTGACTTCCGTTACTGTGATGAGAAACTTGTCGTAGAGAGATGTCTCTAGTTCTGACATGGTGCAATCCTACAACAATGAATTTACATTCAGCCGTGTTTCAAAATTTTCGACTCAAACATTAATATGGTTTTAATAATTCAACAGAACTGGGGGTTAGAGTCGATCTTCAGGGGATTTACATGACAAATAACTGGAGGTGATCAAAAACGGTTTGGGGCTCCCTTTGCAGGGAGCAGGTTGGCTGATGCAATTTGCAGCCTGCCTGGCTGGCCCGGTGGCAGTGGCGGACCTGCTCCAGCTGTGGGAGGACGCTCTGGCGGCAGCCGGAGGCGGTACGGGGCCCTAGCCTGACGGAGACTAGGACGGGAGACAAACAACAACAGGTGATCAAAACAACTTAAAACTCTGGAAAATCTTAAAACTGAAAATAACTGGGAGGGCAACTCGAATAACCAGAATTTAAACACTGCTCATAAATATGTACCCAAATAGTAAACATTTATCCAACAGAATGAACTAAGAAAATTGCTATGCACTAATTACATAGAAAGCTACTAAGATATTCTTGCTGTACAGCTGTTCACCTGTGCTAGATTCCACCATGATATGCTTGACTACAAAAATCTATGAATTGCAAATGCAAAGATTAGAAATTATTCTGTTTGTCTGTGTATCTGTCTGTCTATCTGACTGTGTAAGTCTACAAACCAGTATTGGTAAATAACGAATTATGTCACTACACATTAAATATACATAGATGTTTCACTACTCCCACACTCACCTCCAGCGATAAACTTTTAGGCTGCAGCTCGCTTTCAATCTTCAACTTTCCAAAATCAACAATGACAACATTTCCACCTCTAAACAAAGCATTACATATTGAAAAGAATAACTTTTATGAAAGATCTGTAATGCACAATAGAAAATGTTCACCTTTAAACAAAACATTATACTGGGCAAATTAATAACCACATTTTCAGTACATTAAATGACTGTAAAATCAGAAGTAATTTATTAAAGTGACACGTGTATTCAACCGTTTCAACGGTACCAAAATATTGGTTAATGAAAAGCAAAATAACTCTTTAAATTTCAATTTCGCATAGTATTAACAAAGCATAGCTAGTTAAAAATTACACAAAGAAATCTAGGCTAATCATTTGGGAAATTATGTCTACGAAGCATGTGATTTGAGTTTAAAGATTACAGATTAGTGCAGCCACACATCACAATCTCATCGACTACGTTTCTGCTCACAGACTGTTCCCAGTAGACTGAAAGTTCACCTCTATTAATGGATTAATCCATGAGAAGACAACCTATGTTTAGACTAGTACCTTGTAAAGAATTGTGAAACAAGTACCTATGTAAAGAGTACTGAGATGAGTACCTATGTAAAGAGTACTGAGATGAGTACCTATGTAAAGAGTACTAAGATGAGTACCTATGTAAAGAGCACTGAGATGAGTACCTATGTAAAGAGTACTGAGATGAGTACCTATGTAAAGAGTACTGAGATGAGTACCTATGTAAAGAGTACTGAGATGAGTACCTATGTAAA
>JAQFYQ010003214.1:0-10879 GCA_034694885.1 Buchholzia appendiculata
TCATTAACTAGGCCAAACTGTCCCGTTGGAACACGTAGCCATCTGGCGAATACTGATTTTTATAAAACAGCCCATTTCTGCTGTTGCAAAGTTGTTCAAAGTTAAATGAATATATAGCGTTGTTAGATCTGAACAAGAATATAGCTGTTCTGCACTGAAACACATATCTCTCTGCTGGGTTTGAATCTTTATCTAGAGATATGAATTGATGCGATCACTGCCCTAGTATTGACTTGTTAGAATTGCGGAGGCAGTTAAGTTCAACATATTATTACGCAAATGTGTATACAGTTTATAGCGTAGTGCGTGCTTAGTATATAATATTATGAATAGTTTAACAGTTTTTGTTATAATTTTTAAAGCACCTTACTGAAATAGAAATTTATTTAAGTGCTTTTGAATTCTCAACTGGAGTTTGATTTAGATTTGAATGTAAATTTATAGTTGTTGGAGCAGCTACTTACTGTAGAAATATTACGATTCATGTTTTGTATAATATGATCGGTGATTGTAGTGAGCATATGATGTATATGTATATAATATGGCGATGATAACAATGACAATCTTCTATTTTGTTTAGTGCCGTATCTGTCGGCACGGACATGCTTGAAATAGACTGTCACCTGACCAAGGACGGCGAGGTCGTCGTATCACACGATGAAGATTTGTCTCGTATCACCGGCCATCCAATCAGAATCCACGAAACTCTCTTCAAGGTACACACGTGTAGTTTATAGCAATAGGCTTTCGTTGAGTTGTAGATTGGTTTAGGTCTTGTGCACAGTTGGGTTGAAGTAATAATCTAGAGCTAGTGAACGGTTGGGTTGTATAGCAATCAAAAATCTCATGTATTTTGTTTACATCCTCTGCGAAACCTGTTATCTACAAAATGATGTACACAATGATCAAGCATTACACTTTCCCCTTTCTTATTGAGTTCAACAAGGTGAAGCAATGAGTTTAATGTAATAAGGACAATCAATCGTAAAATATAAAGTTGCTTCATTACATAAAGATAGGAACGAGTTTTTGTACTTTAGTTTTGGTTTGACAGCTTCTTTTGGATTTGAGATGATTTTTTTTATTGATGCTTAATTTATTGGACGTGACTGCTTGTGGACATGACAATGAAATATTGTGGCACTAGAATCACTAGATGTGGCACTTGAATCTTGTCATTATTTTAATTTTTGTTATATTAAATTTAAGCTAGTTTTAGTCAGCAAGACACAAGACTTCCTTAGGCTAAATCATGTCGGTTTCAATAGTCTAATCACTCTCTCTAGGAAAGATAGTAGCCTAGTGTCTCTACCATTTTGTGTACACATATTGATTTAGTTGAATTTCAATATTATATGATTGCATTCATAATTTTATATAATTGCACTTTTCAGTATTATAATTGCATTCATGGTTTTTTATAATTGCACTTTTCAGTATTATATGATTGTGTTCATGGTTTTTTATAATTGCACTTTTCAGTATTATATGATTGCATTCATGGTATTTTATAATAGCACTTTTCAGTATTATATGATTGCATTCCAGTTAGTTGTAACGATTCAAGTTTCTGTGTTATCTTGTAGGATCTTCCTCAGTTGCATAACTCGCTGAGACTGGATTTCCGATACAGTAAGTTGCCTGGTTCAATTTTCAGGAGTTTGTTTGCTTTTGTAACCTTAGATGCACAACCAGACAACTTGGAGTACAAATTAATGTGAAATGCATTCAGATGATTTTGTATTGTTTATCTGTAACTATTTGGTAAAATAACCGAAGACATATTAAATTATGGGTTCAATGGATTACGATAGCTGATTTTATGGAGTGTTGCCAGATAAAGTTTGTATGACGCCAGTCGGCAATGATTAGGTTTGCCATAAGCTAGATGGTTTCTCTTCGTTATTGGTGGTTGTTGCAGTTGTCCTAATTTGTACAAAATACAGTTTTGATAATTTGACATTGCAGATTATGTGATTCTCATTACTTCATCAGCACTCGTTTATAGTCAACTATTCACTTCGAAAGATGTATACATGTATGTATGTAAGATGCACTTCTAACGCACCATGCGTTGTTAAGGTAGAAACCCCACAAAATCGTAGGTGCGTGCGTGTCTGTGCTAAGTGCAGGTACAGCCTTTAACTGACGTCCCTGAGGGCTGATTATTTCTCAGTTTTGATGAACGCATTCCTTTCTGCGGCCAACTAGTGCCAGTATGTAGAGATCATTGATATTTTATTTATTTATTAAGATTTGTTTTCTAACTAAACCACGCTTTGTGCTTTGTTGCTGCACGATGTTGTCTTGTTCGATGGGATGTGAACGAGTAATGTTGAACGAATCCTGTAAAAGCTGTGTTTTGTAGTGATTATTGATTTTGTAGCTCTGGATTATGTACCTTGGTTTATGTACCTGGGTTTATGTACCTGGGTTTATGTACCTGGATTATGTACCTGGGTTTATGTACCTGGGTTTATGTACCTGGGTTTATGTACCTGGGTTTATGTACCTGGGTTTATGTACCTGGTTTTATGTACCTGGGTTTATGTACCTGGGTTTATGTACCTGGATTATGTACCTGGGTTTATGTACCTGGATTATGTACCTGGATTATGTACCTGGGTTTATGTACCTGGGTTTATGTACCTGGGTTTATGTACCTGGATTTATGTACCTGGGTTTATGTACATGGGTTTATGTACCTGAATTATGGCTTGTATTGCATAGCTCATGAGACTTTGGGTGGTGATGACCATGCCATTCCTCTTCTGCGCGACGTCTTCACACTCTTTCCCACTCTTCCGATCAACATCGACATCAAAGTCGACAATGACGAACTGATACGCAAGGTATCTTACTAGCCAATCATTATTTTGAAACTGTGAACACTTGTATTTGCAGAAATTTTATATTTTGTTTGTACTGTATTTTGCTTTATTTTGCACATCTAAATGGTTTCTAATGAATCTTCATTTTTCAGCTTTCATTAATGTCTTTGCATTTACCGATCTCATGATGTTCAAGAATTTCGATTAGATACGAGTTTGTAGATACAAAGCCGATACATGCCCTTGATCAGGATGAATTTCAAAGGCTAATTATTTAGTAGGTTTGTGTTTTATAAATGATTTAGGTGTCTGAACTGACGACAGAGTTTAAGCGAGAGCCAATCACAGTGTGGGGAAGTCGCTTGACCAGCGTTACTGCTAAATGCTATCGGCAGGTAAGCTCATGGATAAAATCTTTATTATGTGATCTTGGTATGTAATAAATGTAAAAGTGATATTTATATCTTTGTATGTTTTCTTTGTATATAATCTTTTTCTGGTGTATAATCTATATGACCTTTGTATAGAATCTTTGTGTAGTTTTTTGTACAATCTTTGAATATAATCATGGTGCATAATTGATTATAATGTATTATCTTTCTAATATTTATTTGATTTCACATTTTATCATCATGATCATTAAAATCATTTGGCATAAGTTTTCGATGTTTTTCTTCCACATTTTTATTGTAACAGCAAAACAACAGAAGTACAGTATGGTGCAAAAGTTAAACGCAGTGCAAATCAATCATAAAATTAAAAATAACATGAGAAAATTGTCACAAACAGATGTTGACACTTGGTTTCAATGATGGTTCTTGTCTAATCAATCCTCTTCGTATACTGTTGCCAGTTTCCTTACGACTCGCCAACACGGTCATTTAGCAGAATCCTCTGCATGACCTGGTATCAGCCTCACATCTCATCATCTTTGTCTAAGTTGCAAGTTTGCATTTACCGTCCACTCTTTCGCTTTCAAACCCTGTTTCCACATTGTAATCTTCTTCTTCTTCAACTGAGCCTCATTTTGAGCAATCCGTACTAAATAGTCTGCATATACTGTAGGTGCTCCCTTGGCAATCCTGTCATAAATGTCTGAGACAAAGCTTTCAGGACAATGATGAAGGGTACTCGACACGGGATTGCTGAACTAGGAGTGCATAGATTGTTCAGTACTGTTCATGACTGTTGCTCCTGTGCTTTCAGAACCCGAACATGCCGGTGCTGTTTTCTTTACAACGCGTCATTCATCTCATTCTCCTCTTCTACTCCGGCCTGCTGCCGTTCGTCCCGCTGCGCGAGTCTTTCTACGAGATTGTCATGCCCAGCATCTTACTCAGGTATGTACTATAATCTTGCTAATACATGCCAAGCAATTTACTCAGGTATGTACGGGAAGGATCTTTGGCCGCCCACCCGTGCTCATCTGGCCTAGTGGATCGGTGGTAAAAGTCATGCGTAGTAATACGTAAGACAAATAACCATCGCCAGGACCTCTCTTCCGACAGAGCACTATCATCATCATCATGTACAATTATCTGTCTAATTCATGCCGGGCATCTTACTCAGGTATGCACAGGGATCTGCCTAGTTCATGCCTAGCATTTTCCTGAGGTTATAATCTTTCTAGGTCATGCCTAGCATCTTACTTAGGTAAGTGCTGACATCTCTCTTACTCAAGTATGTGCGCTGTCACCTGTATTGTTTTTACCCAACATGCAGTATGTTGTAATAAATGCAAGTATATTACTCGGACCTATAATGAATGTTGTGTATTCCCGGCAACTTACTCTGACCTATATGTAATTACAGGTCTAGTTTCTCTATCATTGTATTGTGTATCTACGACATACGTCTGTAAGGGTTTGAGCTTGCAGCTGACTGCGACCATTACACAGAGTTTAGCGCATGTTATTAAGGTAATGCTGCCGTGTAATGGTTCCATAGCTTTGTGTAGGGCACACCGTTGTTTAAAATTTTATATGGTATGTTTTAGAACGCATTTAGATTCGATGGATGATCATTTGCTCTAGAGACAAATTTTCCAAATTCTTTGTTAGTATTGGCTTGGTAGGTACACCGGTACAGCTGTAATGTTTGTCATTGATGTGGCAGCTTCTGCTAGTAGCCCATTGCTACTAACTGCTAGTAGCTCATTGCTACTATCTGCTAATAGCTCATTGCTACTATCTGCTAGTAGCTCATTGCTACTATCTGCTAATAGCCCATTGCTACTATCTGCTAATAGCTCATTGCTACTAGCAGACGCAGTAGTAGTATCTTTTATTGCTATGTTTTATAATTCTGTGATGATTGTTGAACTATTGTGTATGCTGCTTGAAAATAAATGATGGTGATGAAAATCAGTGTATATCTTGTGTTCTTTAAACATGCTACTCATATATAAGTTTCTTAAGATTTTATGATGTCAGAGAGATTCCAAGAAATTTAGATTCCCTTTCCAGTCATGATTTGTATTCACCATTGATGCTTGATTGTGATTGGTGGTGGTGATGTTTTTCAGTGACGGTCGATTTCGGGGACAGCTTTCACGCAAGCAGCGCTTTCTCTTTAGGTTTATTGATTGGTAAGTAAATCTACGTGCTTGGCAGCTTTCTGTGAATATCTTTGAATACCTGTTTCATGGCATGGGTGATTGTGGCCGTGCTCCTTTAATGCAGCTACTTGGAGGCTAAGATGCGAGATCAAACTGTCTTGGTCGGGCTGCGACAAGTACATTCAATGATTTTTGATTTGGTCATAAAGACCTTAGCCTCAAATTAGCTGGATTACAGGAGCATGCCACGACTCCCAGCATTCAATGATTTTGTCAGCATTTTATGATTTTTGTATTGGTTATTTTCTGTTGATGTGTTTCTCTTGTAATTTAATAATTTATTCCTGTTTGTTGATGACATTATGTGCTGCTTGATACGAGGACAATTAATAACGTTGACATTGCTTTTATTGATGATTTTGTTCGTTGTATGTACATTAGAGTTGATGTTTACACGCTGCATAATGGTAACTTGTGTATCAAAAACAATTTTTGTTAACTGATCTTTAACTGTTTTTAGAACGGTTCTTCCTTTGGTCAAAACTGGACCGCATTTGAATTATGCTAAGTACACAGCTTATATTGAACACATATGAACACACACATACATGTATGAACACATTATATTGAACACAGCTTGTTTTGAACATATTTTTTGTTGAATAATAAACATGTTACCTATTTGAAAATTGTGTTGTAGTTTGCTGATGAATCGAGCAATGATTCGTCATCTGAACGACCGTGGTATCCAAGTAAGCTGAAGCTTGTTCTTTCATTCTCTTTCTGGGCTATTTACATTAGCACATTAACATTCATGTAATAATTGTTTGAGTTCATAATATTTGCTGATGTTAATTGCAGTTATGTATTTATCAAATGCAGCGATAGTTAGACAGTTAAAAGCGCAGTCATTAGCCAGGTAAAGAGCAAGTAGTCTATCATCCAATTGTTGTTATATGGAGAAGTGTCGACAATGTGAGACGTTGTTAGAGTAGTTCCACAATAGATCATTCATTATGCAGAACTCATTTCGTACAAACAGTTTTGGCATTGGTTGGTTCTATTTTGCTTGTTCCATTTGACAATTCTACATATTACAATGCCTACCTACGCTTAGATAAATGATGATATTTTGTTCGCTGTGTAGATTGAAGAGGAGCTAGACTACCAATACTACTTGATTTGATATAAAACTTTCAGCAGGCATGATATAACCACAATTTAACTGCAGAGTACACAGGGCTGCAGCTGTACTTGATTGAAACCTTGTTACTTGTGGACAAGACTGACAAGACCACAGATTTTTGGCACAACTCCAAACAGAGCGTTATAGGAAAACGTTGATCATCATCATCATCATCATTTACTGTCCAGACTGGAATTGTCCATTATTAGAACTTGGGATAATTAAGGTCATTTATAAATTTTGAATTGGACGATACAAAAATGTTTGACTCCGTAATTAGAGGGGGATTGATATGCACACTCGTGGTGATTAAACTGTGTAAAGTGCATCATGACATTTGGAATTTTTGTTGAATGTAAGTTGTAAAGCTGAATTCTCTTCCTATTGCTAATGATGTCTATGTTCACCTTGTTGATCACACATATTGAGTCTACTGTAAAGCCTGGCACCACTGGACCTATTTACTACTACCATGAATGATGTCTGGTTTGTGTGCAGACATATCTTTGGGTGCTGAATGGTGTCTGAGTTGTGTAGACATACCTTTTGGTGCTGAATGATGTCTGGTGTGTGTACAGACATATCTTTGGGTGCTAAATGATGTCTGGTTTTTGTGTAAACATACCTTTGTGTGCTGAAATGATGCCTGGTTTGTGTGGTGTAGACATACCTTTGGGTGCTGACCGGTGTCTGGTTTGTGTGCAGACATTCCTTTCGGTGCTGAAATGATGTCTGGTGTGTGTGGTGTAGACATACCTTTGGGTGCTAAATGAAGTCTGGTTGGTACAGACATACCTTTCGGTGCTGAAATGTCTGGTTTGTATGCAGACATACCTTTGGGTGCTGAATGATGAAGATGAATTCGAGAGAGCGTTCAGGTACGGTGCGTCCGGAGTCATGACGGACTTTCCGACGAAGCTAACTGACTTCCTCAACGAACGCCCTCACCTCTGGATCAAAACGGTCTAGTAGTCGTTCTTAGTTTATCTCTCTGTTGTTGTCGTTGTTTTTGACTCGGATGTAATTGTTCTGTTGTGTGTATATGTTATATGAGCTTTGAATTTTTATTGGAGTCTGTGAAATTGCTCGTTCTGGGTTTTCCCATCTTGTTTTGATGTCTATACAAATATGAGTTAAAGCCCCAGGCATGAAATTATCGGTCACGATGAATGACTAAGATTTGGCGTAGAATAATGTAGTTATTGTGATGCTCGTGCTGAAACCGGGTTTCATAGCTGTCAGATAGTGTGCGGTTGTGTTGCTTGTTTGTGGTCCGTATTGTATTGTTTATTTTAGAGTGGTGAACAAATTATTCTGAAGATTTTAATAGCAATGACTCTTGCTGAGATGTTCTTTTAAAAAGTTGTAGAAGTGGGATGGTTGTTTCATATTTGCTATCTTACAACAAACACTGTGTCATCTTTCACTCTGGGCGTGGTGATGTTTTTGTAACTTTCTTGTATTTACTTTTATAGCTGTTGAATTAGCCTGCAGTTCAACATTCAGCTGTAGCTAGTCCGTGCTTGTACTACATTGACCAGTTCTTTTTTATTGTATTACATGAGTACGTATTATTTTGTGCAGAGTTTATTGTGTAATTAATGAATGAAGCGTATACCACATACTGTCTACTAAGTTTTATTTATGCTCATAAAATGGCATAATATTATGATATATAGTTTCAGCATGGTCTAGACATGTTCACGACAGGTATCAAAATGATCCTTCTTCACTCAGTTTAGTTTTGAGCGAGCTCCACTTTCAGTTAAAATTTCCTCGTATCTGTTCAAGTGTACTTTATGTAAGTTCTATTTCCGCTTCCTGTAGTTCTGACTGTAATATGATTTAAGACGGGCATGATTTAGTGCAGCCATTATAATCATCTTCTTGAAGCTTCATCATTCAAGATTGTTGATTTAATACAGTTTTTTAATGATGATAAAATAGTTTAATAATGAATAAGTTTGATAGTAGATTAGTGTGAGAATGATTGGGCTTGATAAAAGGATCAAAGCTTGCTATCAAATGAGGATGATTTCAATGGTATAATCTGAGATTTCCTAAGACAAATAGTTATGCAATTTACTGTTCTAGGTAATCGGTCTGTCTTGTATGTTCTATGTAGTATTGTAGTGATTTTAGAGCCTTTCATTTATTGTAATGATATTAGAGATTGTCTTTGTAATGTATCCTTTGTCCTGTGGCATCATAGTGATTATCTTTCATCATCTTTTACATCAGTGTCTCCATCTCAGAATGGGTTAGTGGCTTGTCCATAAATGACCCACAATGAAAAATATAATGCTTCCATCAATCCTTGCTGCAATTTAATCCTTGCAGCATCCATCCAGCCAATATTTAGTTTCTTTTTTTTTCTTTCACTCTGTTGTCCAATTTGTTTTGAATCAGAATCTGTGATTGTCTCTGCTGTGGCTTTTGCGAGGAATTACGTGGAAAATTTATTGCTTATAATTTTTATGTTTATCAGCACATTTATTGAATAGTTAAATTTAAACGGTGGTACTTGCTTGTTGCTATGAAATTTCTGTGCAGTTTTGAGTAATCATGTAAACAGTAACAACTATCAATTTTAAAAAAATTCTAAAGAGTACAGATCACTTTCATACTCACAAAAATTAGTCATACATTATACAGGCGTAATTTAATCTAGTGCATGGATTGAAACATCAAGCATGCAATTCATTGTGATTCATTTCTGAACTTATTTATTGAGGTGTTTATGGATCGTTGTTGTGCCACATAGTTTCTTCTGAGTTCTGACAGACTTTTTGTATTTACTTACAATGTATAAAACTATTTGTGACATAAGCTATAAATTATGATATGGGCTATTTATACTGATATAGGCTACTTATACAGATGAAGAGTATTTATACTGATATAGGCTACTTATACAGATGAAGAGTATTTATACTGATGTAGGCTACTTATACTGATGAAGAGTATTTATACTGATATAGGCTACTTATACTGATGAAGAGTATTTATACTAATAGGCTACTTATACTGATAGAGACTATTTATATTGACATACGTTATTTACACTGACAGGCTATGTATACGGCTATGTATTCACTACTTGTTATTCATAAACTGCTGGAATAATAGCTTGCGGTATCTATTTATAATAATGGCTTCATGGATGTTGTATGCTTTGTTAATTTATTGTTGAGATATTGTGTTGAAAGAGCTTCCATTGGACAGTCAGCTGTCAGTTATAATGACCATTGCCGTATAGTTTAACCTGTCACATTTAACTGATGATAATGTTAGAAAAAAAAAACTAGGAAATTAAATTATAATTATCACTGTTTGTATGTTAATTGTAGGTTTGAATGTAGGTTATTGGTTGTATTTGTTATTCTAGAAGCTGTGCTGAGCTCTTACAGTTTTTTTAACGAGCTGTTCTGAACTGCAGGAGATAGTGCGGATGAGTAGAAATGTGGCATAATTGTTTAAATGTACTGTACAGATTTTTATTGACAAGTGAGGATTATAGAAATATGAGAAATATCTATGTTGGTAGTGATTACAATCATGTTCTATATCATACGTTTTCGCTGTACTGTGACAGAAGAACTATGCTTCCTCTGTGGAATCCAATTGAATGTTGGTTTACACATTTGTCCATGTCTATGTGTGTGTGTAATTTGTAACATATGAACTGTTATTGTTGTTGTTTTCTTGGCTAGTGCAATTGTGAATTCTTTTGTACTTGGTTTATTTGTCATCTGCAAGTTTTTGTTTTACCTGATCTACTTGTTAGTGCTAATGTGAACTTGAGTGTAACGACATTCCAACTTGCCAGCCCAGACAGCGATGAGATGTTCAGTGATGATCAAGCAGTGTGTTGAATAAATTGTTCCTTTATAACTTGCATTCTGTTTCACTTGTATTAACATTTAATAAGCTTCATCATGTCATATTCGTAGATGAAGACTCCTGTATGACTAGCCATGTCCTTCCCAATGACTGGTTAGATGTGCTCCCCTATTGTAAAGAGATTTTGTTGTTGCCTCAAAAGTATGAATATGGAACGTATAATGATTTTTTTGACCAATGGTAATGTTTTTCTTCTTTGTAAGTAATGTGTGATTTCTTATACTTCCCATCATTATCCAGTTGGTATGGATTTCAGTGTTACATTTCGAGTCGACTTTTGGATATTAGGACGATTCGTCACCGGACGGTTCGTCACCGGACGGTGCGACACGGACGTTTCGTCACGCGGACGTTTCGTCACAGGACGGTTCGTCACCGGACGGTTCTTCACGCGGACGGTTC
>JAQFYQ010003215.1:0-10877 GCA_034694885.1 Buchholzia appendiculata
TCCCATTAGGTGTGTTGATGCAAAATTCTGACCAAGTGTTGTTCAATAAAGTCCTCAATAACCCAATTCATGTTCTGTATAACCTCTTACCTCCAATCAAAGGCTTACCTCATAATTTGTGACCCAGAGCTCATGACAGAGTGTTACCTACAAAGACTTCTTCACTCTCCAAGAACTTTCTTGTCCGCCTTCTTTATGCTGGACAGTGAATGTTTTGTCCTCATTGTTTTGTGCTCTGCATTTTGTATGTGTTTATTTTAACATATTGTTTGCTTTGCGTTCTGTCAGAGTGATTATTAAAGCATTATATTTATAAATGTTGTCAGTTATTATATTTTGTGGCATCAGCCCCTCAGGATTCATTAATTATTTTTTTAGTCAGTTTGTTTTTATTCTGTCATGTGCTTATGTTTTGTTGGTGTTATTCCCAGCTTGTCTCCTTGGCTATGTATCTTGTGTTGTTTTTGCGGTCAGCACTGGGTGTTCGGCGGGTGGCTGAGTAGAAAGCTGAACCGTACGTTTGGTACGGCCCTGCATGATGTCAGTCACGTGGTGCAAGGCTTGACCTCCACTGAGCTCAGGTCTTGGTCCAGCGATGACGAGGCTCTGAAAAGTGTTCAACTGTACCAGGTAACTGCTGGCTAAGTGTGGTAGTAGTGCAATGTAGATAGCTGCAGTCACTAAGTCACCATTCTCTGAATAGATTTGTATATATTTTGTGTGTGTATTAATGCCGATCAGCAGTTCACAAGATCACAGTGTAGAGATCACAGTGTAGAGATCACAGTGTAGAGATCACAGTGTAGAGATCACAGTGTAGAGATCACAGTGTATGGATTGCAATTCTATGATTGATGACACTAATAATTGCAATGTTTCTGCAATCATTCTCATCATGGCCGCTTTTGTTGTGATATTCAAGCATTATTTCATTATTAATTATTTTGAAAGTTGAATGCTTTTTCAATATGTGTGAAGGATGCATGTGACCAGTAAATTCTGCTGAACTGAATGTATTTGAATCACATTCTTATTCAGAAGCTGATACTTTTCATAAATAGTCATGCAAATTATGGCACATATCGTAAGGGCTGCGGGATATTTGTAGAGAGGTAGGTGAAAGCCAAAAATGTAGTCTAGAAGAAGAAAAAATCTAGTCCATAAGGCAAGAGGAATGTTCGCTCTTCGCGGGTTTCCCCATGGAATTGATATCAGAGGACCAAATTGTTATACTTCAATGTTATAATTTTATTTAAATAATTTGTTTTGATGAGGCGAGTATAAAATATACGATATGTAAATGGGACATGGCGAGAGTGGGAGCTCAAACCTGTCACAAGGGGCAGGGGTTGTGAGGGCAGGGGCTGCACTGGGTCTTTAGCCCTCGGGAATGTCTCTGAGAACGAATAAAATTTAGAATGAATTCATAGAATGGATTCTTTTTTTGTCACTCTCCAATACGATTACGATAAACTCTCCAAAAAAGCACCTTAAATGTTTAAAGTTACCACATTTACAGCCAGAGGCCAATATTGTAGAAACGGCTGTAAAAGGTGGTAACTAGAAACTGTTAACTTCAACTCCGAACTATGTACCAAAATAAAGATCCGTTGTGAAACCTCTAAAACTAACTTGAATGATGTTGTATGAAGTAAACAAGATACAATTAATGCATTAAAAATGGACTGTTGTTTCTAGTTAAGTTAAGAATTTTTCCCCTCTTGGGGGGGGCGATCCCCCCGATCGCCGCCCCCCCCCCTCCCCCGAAAGCCGCGCATGTGGGTCGGACGTTTGCACGAATGACCTGTGAACAGAGCACAGTGACATAACGCGAGCATATTTTGAGTGTGAAGCGCGGTAGGTGAGAACGCGGAGCACCCAAACAAATGCGATTAGGGTGTCTGGGGGAGCGTCGTAAGCTCCCCCTGCGGGGTCTGGAGCGGAGCCCCGGCCGCCAACGGCTTTGGTGACTACAAACGTGAAAATAGCTAAGAAAATTTGAATTGTAGGCCTATTTAGCTATTTTTTCAATCATATCAAATCAAATTATTTTAATTCAGACAAAATTATGGTCCATATGAGTACACTGAAATACAGAAGAAAATTAATTAATACAGAAGAAAATTAAATTAAAACATAGTAAAAAATAAAAAGCATAAAAAGAACGGTACATTCAACTCAACTCCCCATTTCACACTATTCACAATATTAAAATTGTATAAATAAATTTGTGAACTCGTTATTAAGCAAAGATACAATATGCATATTTACAGCTCAACAAATGAAACACTAGATCATTGATAATTGGAAAACAAGTCTATCTGTCGCAATCTGTTCCTTTCTTTCAACGTCCATAATAGAAGCACCTAACAGGCCAATATCACGCAAGTATCACTGCAATATGTAAAAGCATTTGACAAAATACTTAAAAATAAGGACTGAATGGTATTAGAACGAAAGAAGTGAGGGGGGGGGTCAAGCCGACCCGCCCGGGGGGTCAGTAACGCGCTAAAAGCATGGGGGTCAAGATAGGAAGCAGGAGGGTTCAGCCCCCAACCCCCGCCCCCCCCCCCCGGCAAATCGAACCCTGATCTACTGTTATCTACAACGGCACAGCTGTTCATACAAACTGACAAATGGCGACTTGGAAGTTTGAATCACAGAGCTCTTTTTGTCTATTTGAGCAATAAATTAAGATAATTGATGTGTAGTTAATTGAATAATTATTTATTTAAATGGATGAAATTATCCCATATGATTTAATGGACTTTATAGATACTGAAGTCCTAGTTCGTAACATTATGATGTATAACATTTCAGTTGGTCACTCATCTGCTGATTTTATTGCTTGTTAATTTATATGTAATCTGGTCAGTGGTTACGTTTTGACAGTTGATCATCTCTCTATGCCGGAGGTTCTTGGTCTGTGAATATGGTGTAGGAGGAGCTAGTGTGGTGTACTGTGATGTGATTGGTCTGTGAATGTGGTGTAGGAGGAGCTAGTGTGGTGTACTGTGATGTGATTGGTCTGTGAATGTGGTGTAGGAGGAGCTAGCGTGGTGTACTGTGATGTGATTGGTCTGTGAATGTGGTGTAGGAGGAGCTAGTGTGGTGTACTGTGATGTGATTGGTGAGTGACTATCTGTGTAGGCGGAGCTAGAGTCGTGTATTGCGAGTACAGTAAGAGAGAAGGAGAGGCATCGTAGGCTCTACTTGCCTGGGACAATCCTGTTCATAGAAGAAACCGCCGCTAGGTGAGTTCAGCAGTTCTCTCTTTGTCTCATTCTCAGTCCACTTCATCATCATCTTCATCATCTTCATTATCATCATCTTCATTATCATCATCATCTTCACCCATTTATAGTCTGCTGTCGAAAGATGGCTGTGCTCAGCAAAAGTGTAGGCTTAAATATTGTCTCTGATGGCATGCTATGACTGGATGTTTTACAGCCTTGTGCTCTTACTGATGCCAGCCCATACGGGGGGGGGGGGATGTCATACGGGGACGGGGGTCCATTTTTCAAGAAGTTTTTCTGCTCTATAATTTGTAATTGTTAGCTAGCACAAGCTAACCTCGTCACCAAGAATGAACCAGCTTTGAGGCACTTTACTGCCTTGCCTTGCCTTGGCCTTAGAAAAAATGCCTTGGCCTTAAAAAATGCCTTGACCATATCACTTTTGTAGTCCTTGGCCTTGATTACTTGCCTCAAGGCTGCCTTGAGGCACTTTACTAGCCTTGAACAATTTTCCAAGTGCCTTGCCGTGTCATTGCCTTGGAAAAAATACCTTTGCCTTGCCTTGGCCTTGAGAAAAATGAGTTGCCTACATCACTGAAAGAACTGAAGATCAGTTTTAGTAGTCTACTCTAGTGCTACGGCTCTAATAAGACGACTAATACTTAGCCGCCACATTTCATCAGTTTAGACATTGTCACACAGGACTGTAGCCAGAATTTCATTTGGGGTGTGGGGGGGGGGGTTGAAGTTATAAAAATGTGATGACGTTTTCAAAATGTTTATTTGGGGGATGTTCGACTTCCCAACATATTTTAATAACCTTTTTCAATTTGTTTAAAAAAATAAAACTTTAGCAATATTAAGGAAAACATTTGTTCCGGCGGGGGGGGAGGGGGGGTTGAGCCTGAAAACCCTCCTTACATGCAATATATTTGTTGTCATATATTTGTAAAGCATGTCGTGAGAAATGGTCAGTGTGCATTATTTTATCTGCTGTTATATAGCATAGAATTTAACTTGTTATAATAAGATACATCTTTTTCCAGACTGTGTAGCATACATTGCTGTGCATTGTCTGGCTTCATTCTAACGATTAATATTGAAAGTCTGATGATGTCAGTGTTTCATTTACAAGCACTGATAATGTTTTTGTTGTCAATTTAGTACCTTGTTACGATAAAAAAATAGCAGTTATAGAGTTTGAAAATATTCATTCTTCTTTATTGAATACATGAATGCTTGGTTAATGATCGTATCAAATGATTTAATGTTTATATTTCGATTGTTATCATACACAGATACAAGTACTTGGTCACATTCAAATATAGAACATCATCGTTCTTTATAGTTTCAATATCTGAAACTGACGCAGTTGATGTTTTTGCAAGGCCTTGTGTAAAGCATGTGTCACTTTTGAATTTTTGTAGGAGAATAAATTATAACAGAAATGAATACCAGTTTATATATTGTCGTAATTTTACACAGAAATTTTAGATAATTGTGATCAGTGTAGTATTTATTACTTTTGAGATGCCGGGGTTAACACTCAAACCGACGTGCGGGGGGGGGGGCGGAAGGAATTTTTCTGACAAGCAAATTATAAGGAATGACGAGGACATTTTTCTGAAAAGAGTGGCGGCGAAAATTTTTCTGACATTGACGAGCGGGGATGGGGTGGTTGTGAAAAAAATTCTGACTGCAAAAACATAGATCCTGGCGACCACGGCATTTAACTCGGATTTGCCGAGGTCATATTGGAGTCGAAAATTTGGCGGATTTGCCGGAGTGAACCAAAGGAGGTGCCGGTGAACACCGGGGTATGACTCCGGTAAAGAATATGTGGAACGCTGCTTATGAAGACTGAGAAATTGATACTCTATTGTATGAATGCTTACAGTGATCAAGTTTGAAGGTATTCAGCACTGACAAGAATTCATTGAATACTTGATGTTTCAAGGAGAGAACTTTCATTAGAACACCTTTTTTATTACAAGAGTTACTTGTTTAATTTGTTGCTTTTTATTATTAGTTAATATCTTCCTGACTGTTTTGCCCCCTGTTGTGAATGTCTGCCGAGTCTAACAACGTCTGATTATTGTGCATGTCATTGTCTTGCTATAATATCTGTAATACCTAATGTTTATGTGTTTTTTGTGTTCAGCTCATCGGTTTGTCCATCGTTGCGTAAATCCTATGCGACGCACTTCATTGCTAGTGACGACGAACTGTTGAACGAAATCATTGTAAGCCCCAACATGATTGGTCATCATGTTCCGTGGGCGGTGCTTAGCGCTCTCGAGGACATCACTGCCCGTAATGGCCATGAGACGAGCAGTCCCATTGGTTGAAAGAGTGATGCGGTGATGACTCGATTTGTGTGATTTGTTGACGAACATTCTATATATCCGAGTGTGCTATCTCATGATGATATAATTTATGTTAAATTTTATTAGGAAAATTTTATTGTTGTTTTAAATTTTTTGGCTTTAATTGTTGTCAGTCAGTTTAGGTAAATTCAAATGAAGATGTGTGTATATGTCATTAGTTGTAGTAGAGTTTATGCAAACTAGCTAGTAACCAATTCTAGTACAGGAGTAAGTGTGAGTAAACCACTTCAGGCATTGGGATTATTCATTTTGTCACTACAGACATAGTCTTATGCAGAAGGAGCTGTAGACATTGTATATTGTACATACGTGGCATGTTGTGTTGTCAAGTGAACGTGTGGTTGTGCCATTGAGATTATTTGTGCTTGCATATATTTGTTTGCATGTTCATTTGGATTGCTAGACGTGATCTCTGTTTTGCCAACATTTGTGATCTCTGCTTCCTTTGGTCCTTGCAGGACATCAAATATTTTGTCTTCCAATGATAGACAATCTTTTTCCTCCCGAAGGCTGCTAAAATATCTGTTTTTTCTTGACACGTAAGACTGCTAGAGAGTATGGCCCGTGTCAACACCGGACATCGGTTGAAAATGCATTGTTTGAGGTCAGCAACAAAAGTAGAAAACCAAATTCTTGGGGAGGGGTGGGGAACGGGGGGGGGAGGCGAAATACTAAATGCAGGGTTATGATATTTAGCTTTATTTGGGCATTTGCTGCATCAGAGCTTCTATCAGCAACTGTTTCATCGGTGTCCGGACATTTAATCGGAAGACACTTAATCGGGGACAGATAATCTGGGACAGATAATCGGTGGACACTTAATCGTGAGACACTTAATCGGGGACAGATAGTCGGGGACAGATAATCGGCCAGAGAGATAATTGCAAGATTATCAGTCTGCGATTTTGTTAGTGATTTGTTTTCATATATGTCTTGTGTCGAATGTCGCTCAGTCTGGACGTAACATTAAACGTTATGCTTGAGCCAAATTTATGTTTATACTACAGTAACTTGTCATATCAACAAGACAACCTTGCAAGGTACCTAAAGACCCGAGTGTGTCAGACTTCGAACTTATGAGTACTAAGCGTCAACAGTGGGCTAGCAACAATAGGCGGCGCCTATCAGGGTATGTGAGGGGCTAAGCCCCAGATATGTGACAAAGTTGTTTTTCCTAATAACTTTTTCCTCCCCCTCTCGTTAGAGCCAAACAGTTTAAGAAAAATGTGCCCAGTTTCTGACCACGCCCACCCACCCCAACCCCCCTCCCCTCAACAAGTTTTATTTTTATTTGTTATTCTATTGAGTTTATAATTTGTTGGACATAATTTAGTTGTAAAACTTAACGTGATATGTCTCTGTGTTGCAACATGTGCTATGATTTTCAATAAAGGCATTGCTACAATCTGGTCGATATAATTCTACCAACTAAAACATGCCTTGCTTTGTAATATTAGTAGTTAATTAATTCGCTTATTATATTTCTCATTATTACGTGTCCCCCGATTAAGTTTATCCTGATTATATGTCCACCCCATTAATTGTCCATCCGATTATCTGTCCCCGATAACGTGTCTCCCGATTAAGTGTCTACCCGATTATCTGCTCACCCGATTAAGTGTCCACCGATTATTTGTCCCCGATTAGTGCCTCCCGATTAAGTGTCCGTGAACCGTTTCATCTATTTGATAAGTGTTGAACTGCTGATCTACAGTTTGTTAGTTAATGTTTGCTGCTTTGCCGATTTGGATGCAAAAATTGTAATTGTCTGTTATTTGTGTGACAGTAAGTTTTTGTGTCAATCAAAGTGTTTCTTTTGTATTTTATTTCAAGACGGTGTCTAAATTTAGGATGGTTATGGGGGGAGGGGGTAAAGTAGTAAGCTGGGGGAGGGTGTTGGAATAACCCCTGTACTTCAAAGCAAATGCATCAGCAGAGGTTTAAATTGTGGATGTAACAAGTTTAGTCATCCCCCCCCCAATAGGCAAATCAAACACGGTTATGAATGCTAGTGTTAATATGATAATCAAAAGATCCTGTGATGCGCTGTACTCTACATGTATCGTAATATCTCATGCTGATTTACGTCGCTCTGTTATTTGACTAAAACTTTATGCATGCCTCATATTAATGCAATTGCTAGACTGGAGTGTATTTTCTGTATGCAATGTTCTCTGTTTGTTTTCTATGCTAGGCGCTAAGAACACGATGCTAGTGTTCTAATGTGATGACGTCACGTCTTGTAGTCTGAGTTGTCACTCTCCCCGGTAGTCAGTAATTGATATATCATACTGATATATGTCGCTCTATGATTTCACTGAAACTTTATACCTACCTCATATTAATGCATTTGCTAGCTGGAGTATGTTTTCGTGTCCACAATGTTCTCTATATTTGTTTTCTTTGTTAAATGCTTTGAACAGGACGCTAACAATCTAATGTAGTGACGTCACGTCATGTAGACTGAGTTTCGGTCACTCTTCCCGGTAGTCAGTCATTTTAATTCTCACTTTTGTTTAATTATCATTGAATGGTTTAAACCAGATATGTTATAATGTTACGGTTTAATCCAGATATGTTATAATGTTACCGTTTAATCCAGATGTGTTATAATGTTATGGTTTAATCCAGATATGTTATAATGTTACGGTCTAATCCAGATATGTTATAATGTTATCATCAATCCTGCAGGCTGCACAGAATTCTTTGTTCTTTTCTCCGCTTCATGAATCTCTTGTATTGTTTTCATCTTTCTGTTTAATATAATAATTATTGTTCTGTTCGATCAGTTGATTCGATCTTTATTCATGCATGACGATGTGCGTCTGGAGAAGCTTAACATTATGTAATATGGATTGATTGAACAGCTATGGAATAGGAAATACTATATTTAGAAATAGTGGCAACTACAGACCAGAAAGCTGTTGTATTCAGATAATTAATTGTTATATAGTTGTTTAGTTACAACATGTCGCTGCTTTTTGTTCTTACTGTTGTCTCAGTTCTTAGTTCAGTAATTATCTAATTTTTAATTTTGTTTAATTTTAAGTTATTTTCATTTACTCATTTTGTCCTATAATAGTATCTCAGTTTGACGCGTAGAATTTAACACCTTTTTTGTTTGTTACTTTCTGTTGATAAGCTTGTTTATGGAAATGAAATTACTTCTGTAATTAATGAATAGAAGAAAAGTGGAAAGAAAAGAAAAATGAAAGAAGAGTGGAAAGAGTAGTTGGCAAGACAGAAAATCTAATGATCAAGTGCTACATGATGTGGGAGAAAAAAGAAGTATGGTGCAAACAGTCATAAAGAGAAAGAAAAACTGGATTGGACATGTGTTGAGGGGCGAGGGATTGATGAAACATGTGATATAAGGCGGAATTGAGGGAAAGAGAGAACCAGGAAGACCGAGACAGAGTATGCTTCATGGACTGATAGAGGGCAACGAGGAGTCATATGTGCAATTGAAAAGGAAAGTGGAGGACCGTGAGTTGTGGATGAAATGGATGCCAGGGACCTGCTTTCCGTCAGAGCACTAATGATGATGATGATGAATTAATGAATACTTATGAACGTCAGTGAATAAAGACACGATTGAAGAGACCATAGGCTTCTGAACCGTACCCACTATCGCCCCTCACGAAGGTTATGGGGGAACCATACACACATTCGTCTACTTGCGTGATATGGCATGCATCAACCTGCAATCAAGTAAATAAATATACCAATAGGCCTATCAAATTCCAGACTAAGCTGGCAATCTTGATCTGTTATGTGTTTTCAGTATTGAATTATGGTCGTGAAACGGAACAAAAGTACACTTATGAAAATATAAATGATTTTGAGCAATAATGTAGAAAATGCATGATGCTTCAGATGATCTTCAGTATCCATCTTCAAATGCTTCAGAAGGATACTGAAGATAGGTTGGAAAGACAAAGTAAACTACAAGGATGCTCTAGAAAGGATTAAAATTGATTTGACGAAATTGAACTTGAAGAGAAAACAAGAAGTGAAAGTAGAATATGCAGAACATATGTTAAGAGCGTCAATACGCACTTAATATATCTAGAAGCAAATATTCTCTGTATTTTCAGTTGTCAATTGTAAGTCCATATTGAGACTGGCACAGGGACTTCAGACCAACACGTACTTGGGAGGCTACGACAGCAGTGTGACCAGTGGAGTGTTACTTGTTGTATTTGTGTTACAATACAATTGTTGTGTTCATTACAATCTGCTCTCGTTCTTCGTTATTTGAACAGTTTATTGTTATTTATGTAAATACACTCTTACTGGTTTAGAGTGGTATGTTTTATTATAGGGTAATGGCATGGTTTTTGTTTCATTGCATTATGTTACATTTACGGGTTTGTTTCTTTTTAGCTTGTTATTGCTTTAGGCAAATTTTAACAGATTTGGTGTTATTTTTAGGTTAATTTTAGCAGATCTGTGTTTTATCATTGTTTGCTTTTTGAAATAAATAAATGAAACAAAAATAGTGAAGTGTTCATAATATATGCCAACAAGTAAATCAACTGTAACTATGTTATTAAGTTGTCTCTGTATTATACAAGATATGTGTTGTTATTAAAGTCGAATTACTGCAGCAACTTTGTTAGCTAACTACTTTGGCTGAAGAAACCTCCCATATAAATATAGCGCTGGAAATATTGCGCAAAACTTTCAAACCAAATTTGAATCGGATTAGGACTAGTTTGGGCTCGATGCTATTCTATAATTATTTCTACTAATCCGGAAGGTTTGTTATTTTCAGCGACTAACGCACAATTATGAAACATTATTGATTATGAACAGGTTTTTTCGAAAGAAGTTTGAACTGGAAGAGTGTAATAAAATCTAGAGTGGTCAAAATATTTTTGAACAAAAATGTTCGGACACAATTTAAAAAAGTATATTCCCCTGCACGAGTTCAGTAAAATTTAAACTGGAATGTGGGGTTGTGTTGAGTCAACTCAGAGTTGGACGTGGGTCACTTTTTTCGGACCCGACCCGACCCACGAGCTTTCTGTTCTGACCCGACCCGACCCACGGAGCATCTGACCCGACCCGACCCGCGGGTCACTCAAAAAAATCGGACCCGACCCACCCCGACCCACGGACTTCCTGACCCGACCCGACCCGCGACGACTAAAACATAATATGACGCATATTTCAGCAAATTTTTCTGTGAAATACATATGAAATTAATTTAGTGTTTTATTTTAAATTTTTCATTCCGATTCATTCTGAT
>JAQFYQ010003216.1:0-10876 GCA_034694885.1 Buchholzia appendiculata
CAGATCGGTCACAAATTTGCCAGGTTTTGTCAGGTTTTGTCCCAGACAGTGTCATCACCGATGACACCGCCTGGGCCTTGAGTTGAATCATTGAGCTCTAACACGTGCGATGAGTGATTAAAGTCGCTGTAGATTTTTTTTTGAAGTTTGTTTTTCATGGCCTATTTTTAACGTGAATTGTAATCTATACTAGATCTGTAATAATTACTCTACATAAAGTATTCAACTTCTAATATATGGTTATCGAGAATTTGAATTGATATAACTTTTTTGCTTTTATAGGCAATCTTACCTAAGTAGTTTGTTAGGTCATTTTTGTTTGTTTAAATTGAAACTATGGTTCACAAAGGTACTTGAAACTATTTTTCAATGCATAGACTCGAGTTTGGGAATATTAGAATTGTGTTTTTATTGTGATGTGTAGACTGACAAGACAATGACTGAGATGGAGCTGGATTTGAACCAGCGTACTTGGGAGTGGCACGCAATGACCGAGTGCGGTAGCCAGCTGCAGCCGGTCTACGGTCCCGGCTACACCGGCATCCACAACATCGGCAACAGCTGCTATATGAACTCCGTCATGCAGGTTGTCTTCACGTTGAAGCCTTTCTTGGATAAGTGAGTAATTTTGTTTTCTGTTCAAGCATTTTCTAACATTTTAATGCTATCTGGATAATAGCGTGTAAGTGTTAACTTGTCTCTTTTATCATCATTTTTTTGATTTGAGTTATTGACGAGAATTTACTTTCACAATGGAATTTTGTCAGAATTTAGCACCAGTTGAGGTCGGACTGACTGCACAATAGATCCACCATGTGCCTCCATGTGTTTGACAAGGCAAGCAGTTAGACTGTTGGCATCAGGAAAGATATCTGGATGTAAGACGTTGCTTCAATAAAAATCTAAAATGTCAAATTCATTTGATCTCCAGATTTAAATCAGCATGAGCATGCTTATCAGCAATTTCTTCTTCACTGATTTATTAAAGTTTTTTGGCATTTTCCCCACCTGTGATAAGCAGTAGTGCTAATTGTGAACAATGCCTGAACTATAAAATATAACTAAATGACGATGATTTGTTGTTGACATGATAGCATGCAGTATATAAAAGGGAAATGTTAGAGTTAAGCTTTGTGTAAGGTGTTCATCATCATTTATCATTGGGACTGGCTTTTTCCACAGCCGACAAAAGTAATGTTGGTTGAACCTTGCCAAAATATTTCCCTCCATAATTGTGTGGGAAATGCGGAGCATATCCAGACGAAATTTGTTAGCTTTACTGAAGAAAATTTTCAGGCCGATTCTCTTCCTTGTACCTGAAGTATTGTTATTCGCTCTGTCGATCACAAGGAAGGACATTGTGCATTTATTTTAATACCGCACACCTGTGGGCCATTGGTTGGTAAAGTGTTTATTTTTATGTGTTGGAAAATATGAAACACTGTGGAAATAAAAAATTGTATGTAGGAACATGCAAGGTAGAAAGATGTCACCTCTATTTGATTATGTGAAGATGTATCCCCATGACCAGATTTCGATCAGTTGCTTTTTATGTTTATTGTGATTATTGTAGCTGTAATGATTCGTTATGTTCGTGTTGTTTCAAGGTACTCTGTTCCTGCGCAAAGGATATTCGAAGAGAACACTAACGATCCTACGGGAGACTTCAATGTACAAATGTGAGGAGTGCATGTATCTAGTAGACATTATGACAACCACTCAATATTGCTAGTAGTTATTACTGTAGTGTGATTTTCACAAATTGTGACGCCAGTAGAGTGTCTTTTATGTGTATGCTTTGATAATGTTCTTTTGTTGATTGTTTTGGGTTTGGAGATGAATGTTTTGTTGATGCAGTAACAACGTTGATAACCTTGGGAGGCTTTATTTAAGTCTGACGCTGAAAACTCGTTGCCACTGAACATCAGTGTTTGATTCTGTGAGACTCTGACTAATTATCTCAGTTAAACTCGAGTGTGTTATCATATCAACCATGTCTTGAGGAAAGACTTCAGTGCATTGACGAAGGGCGGAGTCTGCTCACATTTTGATTGGTTATTTTATTTTGAGAATTTGCTAACGATCTACTTGGTTGTGCTTTTTATGTAAAAATTTGCTCATGATTCTGATTGGTTGTATTGTTCAGGGCAAAGTTTGCTCATGGTCTGATTGGTTGTATTTTGTAGGGCAAAGTTTGCTCATGGTCTGACATCAGGGGATTACTCAAAGCCTCCGTCGTCTGATGCCCCTGATGCTGCTGTTGTATGTGGACATTATACATTGTATCTACTATTGTTCAGAGAATTGAACTGTTTTTATTGTGTTATTTATGCTAACGAGGTTAAGTCAAGCGTAGTAATACGCAAGACATGTAACCATCGCCAGGACCTGTCTTCGGACAGAGCACTGTCATCATCATCATTATTTATGCTACGTGATTACAGTTTCATGATCGTGTAAAGACTCGTGTAGAATGTGATTATTTAACTATCTGGTGACTCAGATCATCATATATTGCCATTAGTCGGTCTTCCTTTCTTTCTCTTACTCATTATTCTTACTCATTATTCTCATCACAATTTCAATAGTATATCTCACTTATTACATTATCAATCTAGTTGCCTTTTCTCACTATGATTTCAAAGAATCTTCTCTCTACTCCCCTCGCTCCGGTTTTTGTCGGCCAATTTTATAAACACTGTTTTAGACTTTTGTTCATGTATCTGTTCAGCTGAAGAAAGTTATGACCAGTAATCATATGTTCTTCTTCTCTGTCAGTTTTGACGAATAAAGAATATATATATGTTGCGATGTGGGGTATTCCTGCTGTTGGTTAATAGGTTGTAGTGTAGTCGAACTGCATTGAGTGTAATAAGTTCACAATGTTCAGCTTAATACTCATCAAAGAGTTGGTTAAGTTGTTTAAAGACTTGTTGTGTTATCTAGCTGAGATCTCTAGTTGTTTAAAGACCTGTTGTGTTATCTAGCTGCTATCTCTAGTTGTTTAAAGACCTGTTGTGTTATCTAGAGCTGCTATCTCTAGTTGTTTAAAGACCTGTTGTGTTATCTAAAGCTGATATCTCTAGTTGTTTAAAGATCTGCTGTGTTATCTAGAGCTGCTATCTCTAGTTGTTTAAAGATCTGCTGTGCTATCTAGCTGCTATCTCTAGTTGTTTAAAGACCTGCTGTGTTATCTAGAGCTGCTATCTCTAGTTGTTTAAAGACCTGTTGTGTTATCTAGAGCTGCTATCTCTAGTTGTTTAAAGACTTGTTGTGTTATCTAGCTGCTATCTCTAGTTGTTTAAAGACTTGCTGTGTTATCTAGCTGCTATCTCTAGTTGTTTAAAGACTTGTTGTGTTATCTAGCTGCTATCTCTAGTTGTTTAAAGACTTGCTGTGCTATCTAGCTGCTATCTCTAGTTGTTTAAAGACCTGCTGTGTTATCTAGCTGCTATGCAGCTATTATCTAGCTGCTAGCTGTGATAGTGAGCATGTGTTATGTGCAGACTCCACTCGGCATTCATCCGCACATGTTCAAGACGCTGATAGGACAAGGTCATCCGGAGTTCTCCACCAAGAGACAGCAGGACGCTCAGGAATTCCTCCTCCATCTCTTCACCTACACAGAGGTTTGCATCCAGTCTAATTCGAACTTGTCCTTCACCTTCACAGAGGTAATCATCCAGTCTAATTCAAATTTGTCCTTCACCTTCAGAGAGGTAATTATCCAGTCTAATTCAAACTTGTCCTTCACCTTCACAGAGGTAATCATCCAGTCTAATTCAGATTTGTCCTTCACCTTCAGAGAGGTAATCATCCAGTCTAATTCAAACTTGTCGATCTCTTCACCTTCAGAGAGGTAATCATCCAGTCTAATTCAAACTTGTCCATCACCTACACAGAGGTAGTCATCCAGTCTAATTCAAACTTGTCCTTCACCTTCACAGAGGTAATCATCCAGTCTAATTCAAACTTGTCCATCACCTACACAGAGGTAATCATCCAGTCTTGTTCAAACTTGTCCTTCACCTACAGAGAGGTAATCATCCAGTCTAATTCAAAATTGTTCATCTCTTCACCTGCATGGAGGTAATTATTCTGTCTCATGCTGTTTTAAATCCAACTTCCTTATCGACTCAAAGTTATGTGACTTGATATGCTTTATTGATTTTGATAAGCAGGAAGTACTTGTATGTTTTCTTTGCATTGTTTGTGGGCAGAGAACGAGTCGCAATGCAACAAATCCCGTGGACAGCATCAGGTACAGAGTTGAGGACCGGATCGAGTGTGGTGCGTCACGTAAGGTCAAGTACATGAACCATGACGAATGTTGCCTCTCTCTTCCGATTCCACTCGAGGCCGCCACAAACAAAGGTATGTTGCTTGAGGATGTTGTTGTTGTTTGTGTCCCGCCATAGCCTCCATCAGGCTAGGGCCCCGTTCCGCCTCCAGCTGCTGACATTGCGTCCTCCCACAGCTGGAGTAGATTGGAGTAGATGGTATATAAGTAATAGATAGAATCTACCTCGGACAGAGCTACTGCGGGAGTTTAGGTTCATTGAGATAAAGCAGTTGAGAACGAAGTAGAATAGAATGATAGAATAGCTACATCGTGCCTCTGACAATATGGTCCACTGACAATATGGTCCACTGACAATATGGTCCACTGACAATATGGTCCACTGACATAGAGTAACGGAGAACAAAGTATATATGTGAATAAGGTTTTGAGTTATTGTGAAACTATCAGATCATCAATATAGAGTTAATAAAAATAGTTTACTGAGCAATGATCTGTATCCATATGAGGTGATGTCCATATATCTGCATCATTATTTAACCATTTGATTATGAGGAAGACTCGATTCTCTACTATCACACATGAACTTCAGTTTATACCCTTAATTATTTTATAATTTTCCGACGAGTGTTAGGTGTGATCTTGTATCAGGCGTGATATTTTTGTGATGATGATAGTGCTCTGTCCGAAAACAGATCCTGGCGATGGTTATTTTAATTACGTATTACTACGCATGACTTAACCACCGACCGACTAGGCCAGATGAGCACGGGTGGGAGATCAAAGGTCCTTCCTGTAATATTTTTTTGTGATAAAGTTCTAAAATTGTAAGTTTTTTATTTTATATGAACTGCTTAGTAGCATGAACTATGTGTTATTTGTAACTACATTTTTTAATGTCTTGACTAACAATATGTCGAGTGTCATGTCATGATGATTTTAGCTCACAGTGAGCTAAACATAGTGACACTATGTGAACACCATATGTGTTGAATGTTTTTTTAGAACAGGTAGAAGCGTATTTGAAAAAGAAGGAAGCTCTGGAAGCACAGAATCTTGTCATGTAAGTGCTCAGTCATTTAATTTTTGTTATTGTTTTTGTTGTAGGCTGGTGTTTTAGATTTGTTGTATTATACGATTTTGATTTCGGTTTTTATTCTCAATAATTGTAACATTGTTAACCCATTTATGTCTACAGTACCACTATATGATGCTTCACAAACTATTGTAAATTTCTATAAGAAATTTAAGTCTATAAAAAATCAAGATTGGGTCACTACAAGGATCATGTTTCAATTTAATTTTCACTAAATGACTTTTCAACCTACCGTACTTTGCTTGTATTTATAAATTAGATATTTTATATGATAAATTGTTGTTTGCATTTGATATTTATATATTGTATTTTATGTTGTTACGCAGCGATGCAGCAGAAGTTGTGCGACCTCGTATCTCTCTCAACGCCTGCCTCGAAGCGTTCGCTTCACCTGCAGTCGTCGATGACTTCTACAGCTCGGCTGTCAAGGCTCGTACGACGGCTAACAAGTACGTCGGCTAGGTCATCAATTGCAAATGCTGTACGATGGTTTTAGACATTTAGACGATTGAGATACTGATTGTTTTCTTTGACATTTTAGTAGAGCTGAGAAGCAACAGGTCATGGAATAAAACGTATCAGGTCTAAGTTATTACGAGGAGATTGATAACTTTACTGTGAATATTCAGGTTAACATTGTAATTATTTGTCGCTTGCACAATTTTGAGGGCTGTCAAAAGAATGTACCAAAGTCTTGGCATCAGCGAAACACTTTATTCAATAAGCAGCGATTAAAACTTTCTACACTAATAGCTTTTTCACGTGTTGTGAGTATTTGATGTTGTCATGTGCTGTGGATTGTGCAGGAGGATCCGACTGTGCACCTTCCCCGACTATCTCTTCATCCACGTGCAAAAGTTCACCGTCGGAAACGACTGGGTCGAACGAAAGCTTGGTCAGTTTCATATCTTGATCTACTGTTCCAGTTCTTGATCGATTGTCACTGTCCTTATTTCTTAGCTTGTTCGAGATTATGTGTAATTATTTAGATCAAGAGAAAGAGGCATAGAGTAAGATGAGTAATTCTTCACGTGGATGGGTGCTGGTTGGATAGATCAGAACAAAATGTAGTGATTGGGTAAATTCGGCGGTTCAAAACATGGCGTTGCGGTTAGCTTAGATTTATTAGCGGTTAGTTTAGCTTAACGGTTAGATTGGTGATTTCGGATGGGTGTCTCTGTGTATATAGATTATAATTATATCTTTAACCTAATATTCTTTGTATGCATTTAGATGTTACTAGTTGTAAGTTGTTACTGAATTACATTTCTCCTGTGTTTATTGCTAAATCAACGGCAATGCTATGAATGTGTCGAGTAAGAGAGAGAGAGAGAAGAAGACAATAAATATTCGACAAAACATGGAGTCTTACAATGTGGACTTTAAGTTGAAAATGTAGAGCAAATGTAGAGCTGGGTGGTCAAACATATAAAACATTTGTATAAATTGGAGATCAGCAGTGCTAAATTGTATAAAATTTGCATAGCTCAGGGGTTCAACTCTTCCAACACTCCCCAACTCAAACCCTGGCTTAAATACTGCCAATCCATTATGCTGACCATGCTGTGTAATAAAACTATGAATAATGATGCTTAAATGCTAATATTTATTGTATACTGTGAATAACTGGTATTTTGGCTATGTCTTTTTACTACATTTGAATATCTAAACTTTTAAAAACTTTCTTAGGATCTAGCACATGCTGTAGCACTTTGTTGGAATCTCTATATGTGTGTTGTTACAATCTTCTATTGTGGTGAATTGTCTAATGCTTGTAGATGTGTCACTGGAGATGCCAGAGCAGTTAGATATTTCACATCTGAGGGGACAAGGTAAACAGGCTGGGGAGGAGGAGTTACCTGAAGAAGCCCCTCCTACTGCAGGTATATTGAACAGTCTGTCTGTTATCTTTGCAGGTATGTGCTGACGGTAAATCATGTTTTCATTGTGAGACGTACGGTACAAACAGTAGCTGCTTGCAATTGAACTCCTAGTAAAAGGTCAGCGTGGAATGAGATGGCATTTAATTACATGTCAAATTCTTTGTAAAGCTCTCATAACATTTTATGATGCACCTGTAGCTAAGTGTGTGTGTGAATCTGAAGAAAATATTGACGTTATATTTGGAAATGATATCGACATTATCAGCCAATATGTATGTTTGATGTGATATTCAGAGAGTTTGATATGTTTATTTTATTTGTTGATCAATCAAAGTCGTTTTATGAACAATTCCTGATGTCAGTTTGTGGTGTTGCTTCTTGTTGTAAATTCTTGACTTGCTTGTTTGTGTGTAGCTGCTGCTCCAGCCCCGGCCGCTCCATCGATAAACGAAGAGTTTGTGAGGCAGCTCGTTGACATGGGTTTCCCTGTTGAAGGCTGCAAGAGAGCAGTGTTCAACACTGCCAATGCTGGAGTAGAACCGGCGTTGAACTGGGTCATGGAACACATGGAGGATGCAAGTAAGGGAATTATAGTGTTATTTTGAGCGGTAATTTTTCATGTTGCGATATTTAATTGTTGCAAAACCGCTGTGTTTCCTGTTAAAATACTTTAGTTTACTTACGCTAAAGAGTATGCTCACTGTAGATTGTGAATGAGCAAATGTTTATATATTTTTGTTGGGTAATTTGCTAATAATTAATTTGAGACTACAAATTGTTTATATTATTTTTCGAGCTTTGGCAAATACAAGTATTATCATCAGCATTATTCATTAAGATTTTTAGTCAGTTTTTTCTTGTCAGGATTGGTTATATATTATTTTTGAATAAATGCAATTCATTATTTTTCTGAATGATTGCATTATCATATTCAAGTTTTTAATCTAGCTAAAAGTCATAATTGGTAATTAGAAGCAGATATTCGAAGGTGCCATTTAGTGAGATTTTAAAAACTTTGGGATATTGTGTTGTGCAGACTTCTCAGATCCATTTGTAGTTCCTCAAGCGACATCGGCAGCTGGCGGCACGGATCAGTTCATGGCTGACGACGACTCTTTGGCTATGATCATGAGCCTCGGTTTCACGAAGACTCAAGCCACTAAAGCGCTCAGGGCCACCGTAAGTGTACTGCTACTTTCAGTCAAACCACTAAAGCTCTCAGTGCCATCCTAAGTGTTACACTACTTTCAGCCAAACCACTAAAGCACTCAAGGCCATCCTAAGTGTTATACTACTTTCAGCCAAACCACTAAAGCTCTCAGTGCCATCCTAAGTGTTACACTACTTTCAGACAAACCACTAAAGCACTCAAGGCCATCCTAAGTGTTACACTACTTTCAGCCAAACCACTGCAGCACTCGGGGCTACTGTAAGTGCTATACTATTTTCAGTCAAGCGTTCTTGTACTCACTAACAATTGGGCCACTTGGGTTCTCAAATTGATCTTGTTGCACTGTTGTGGCACGATTATAAATATACAAACACTGATGGCTGTCGAGATTATTGCGAGCTGTAACCGACATTTGTCTTGGGACACCATGTGTCTCCCGGTTTCTGTGCTCACCAAGTTGACCACTTCTCGGGGTACAGTAGCTTTTTAGTGGGACTCATTGTAGGCAGCTATTTCTGAGAGAAACGCTGTTCATGAACGCTGTTCATTGCCTTCAACAGCACACGACAGATGAATGATAAGCTGTACAGTATTAAACTATTTATCTGAACTCTGGTGGAATTATTCAGAAATATTTGTTAATATCACAAATTGGTTGAACTGCTCATTTGTTGTAATATTCCGTATTATTCATACATTGTGGCTCCAGTATATTAAGAATGTGGAAGATCATATTCAATGTATCTAAACTTGTACATCTGTTTATTTATGCAAAATTATTGAGCAATAAACGGGTGTTTGTAATCCACTCTTGAGATGATTCAACAGTTTTACGTTACTCATTTTGTAAGTATTCATCTGTAGTTAGTCATCATTGTGTTGTTGTTCATTTATTTTGTACTGTTATTCATCTGCTGAAATGATGTGTAGGACAACAATGTGGAACGAGCGGCTGATTGGATATTCAGTCACGCTGACGATATGGACCAATCAGACGAGTCCGTGCCAGCTGCTGGTGGTCAGCCAGCTGCTGCCGCAGCTGCTGTTCAGCAGCGACCCTGCACTGATGGACCTGGCAGTATGTTGTTGGCTCGTATTTTATGTGTTTATGAATCATGATTATTTTACTCATGATGTACTACAAATCATGGTTAATCATGGTTGCAATGATGACACTGTACGATCTAGAGTTTCAAGTTGCATTACAAAGTGTCGAGTAATCTTTCTGCCTCGAGATTTCCTCATCCAGATAATGCAACGAGCGTTTGCTTATTTATTTTGGTTTTTCTGCTTGTTCATTTTTTTAGGTACTTATGTTATGATTTGTATATACGAATTGCTGCAAAAACCGTCTGTTATTGTTTAAATGCTGGAAGGCAGAATGAGTTCTTTATCATTGGTTCATTGCCATGTCGATATTTTACTGATTTTTGATTAATTTCTGGTGAATATTTGATCATACAACAGAGTAATTCGTCTTGAAGCCTTGTTTGGGTGCACTGGAGTGTGCTGCGCTGAATGAGAAGTAATCAGTTAGATGAAAGAACCTGTAGGTGACTTAATGATTGAGGAGTAGTAGAATAGAAGCAGTAGTAGGCCAATAGATGTTGCTATCTGTTTGGTGAATATTGATGTGTCTCTGTGTTATAAGATTGATGGTGAGTCTATATTATTAAGTAAGATCTACAGCATAACTTGATTATAATGCAAATCTTTTCAGTTCTCCATGTATTACTTGTAACTGAACGTTGTGTTGTCTAGAATACCGCTTGGCTGCTTTCATCAGTCACATGGGAACATCTACGAAGGCCGGTCACTACGTCTGTCACATTCGCAAGGAAGGTCGGTGGGTCATATTCAACGATGAGAAAGTTGCCCTGTCGGAGCACCCGCCGTCAGACCTTGCCTACGTCTATCTCTACGAGAGAATCTAATCAAATACTGTCTCGTTTTCTAGTAGCGTGTTGGGACGGACAGAACTTCAGGCATCTCTTAGCAGGACATGATGGTAAATAAATGACTGGTGATGATTGGGTATGGTGGTCCAGGACATAACATTTCACTTTGTCAGCAGATAGGATAGGTTCAGGCTATTCCAGAATAAAACATTTCAGGTTCTGATGTTGTATCTCGTGATTACTATCGGAGTTTAGTGTCGAGTTGATTGATGGAGTGAGACAGATTGTTGTTGTGACGTGGTCAGTGATTGATTCTCACTTTATTACACTTCTGCTATTCGTATTTATTAATATGATGAAATTAATTCTCATTTGGTGAACAGTTGATATATCTCACAAATAATTATAACTCGTTGCATGTTGTTATTCACATATGTACTTTGATACATTGTTCTATGCTTACTAGTACTGAAGTCTTAAAAATTTGGTTTTGCAATGCTGGATGGATAGAATTTTGTGAACCGGGGG
>JAQFYQ010003217.1:0-10873 GCA_034694885.1 Buchholzia appendiculata
ATCCTCCCTGGCAAAGAGTCCGGCTGGCCTTCGGCCTATAAACCGGTTGGGAGGAGACAAACCACACACCACACACAATATTCGCATCTGTGTTTAACGTACATGTGAGTGCACATGTTAGGGCTTATTTAAGGCCAAGTCAATATTAAATTAATTAAATTATGATTTGATTAATTTAAACCTTATAATATGACATGTAAGAATTGTACTGTTGAGAACAATTAGACCCGTCAATCTAGAATACAGAGTAGTTAAGTCCAGATGAAAGAATTAAAGACGTGCTTGTCTTACCAAATCCTTGGTTATGTCGTTCCCTGTTTGCAGCAGCAGTACACTTTTGTCGACGGCGAGCACAAAGACATTAGAGTTTTTGTCAGCATTCACGGTCAGCGTGACGTTGTCATTTGGTTCCGTCTTCTCTTTGTCAAATGTCATAGAAACCTGATCAATGACAATGGAAATAATTACTCTTATTCACTCACGGAACACAACTTGAAATTATTAACTAATTTAACCAATTCAGTTTGATTTAGTTTTTCGACAAGATCGGACGAAACGACATTTTTCTGTCTATCCATCTGTGTGTTTGTGCATGCAAATGACAAGCGAACGGATTTTCCATGACACATATGCCCCCACTTTGTGGCAAACACGAACACAATAAGTATATTTAACTGTCAACGAATGACTACATTTAAGCCCCAGGGTTCTGAGTTCAAAATCCTATGTCAACACTGAAGCAATGTTTCTCCAACTAAATCGTATAATATCAATCATCACAATTCAGCATGAATAATGAGCATAAATCAATGTTGACTAATTTTCACAATTTAAGTTTAATATCGAAAGTCGAGTCGCTTAGATTTACATGTTAATATCATAACTTTGAAGTCCAAACTGTCAAATCCCGATTAAAATTATGATAATGATGATGATGATAACGATGGTAACGATAATAGCGACGATAACAATGATGATAATGATGATGACGATCGTGAGCTATGAGACACAATGCATCATCGCTTCTCCAAAAGCTATTCACTGGATCGTCTACCTGGTGAGCGAAAACTCCGTTCACGGTGCCCATGACGCTGTCAGCAATCATCTCCCCGCCAGAGTTGACGTACCAGATGAGAAAGTTAATGTTTGGCGAGCACCTTTGTGCAAG
Organism: Buchholzia appendiculata; assembly: GCA_034694885.1. Taxonomy (NCBI): domain Eukaryota; kingdom Metazoa; phylum Annelida; class Clitellata; order Enchytraeida; family Enchytraeidae; genus Buchholzia; species Buchholzia appendiculata. Next base: position 1,169 of record JAQFYQ010003217.1, read on the forward strand.
GTCTGCACTGATCACTTGAGAGAAGTAGAACTTTGTGCTAGGGCTGCCCGGGGCCTGTGGAACAGCCTTATTCACCACGCTCTCGCCTTTACACATTATCTACGACAACAACAACAAACATAAAACATATTCAGACAGAGAAGATGATTATAGTAATGCTGTGCTATCATTTGATGTTATTGTTTTTCTAATCATTGTGTGTTTATTTTACTGTGTACTAGCTAAATAACCCGGCTTCGCCAAATTCTGCCCCGAGTCCCAACGCCCCTCACCCGCCCGCCCGTCCCCGCTTCTTCTTAGCCAGCTGGCTTCGCTCGGCTTAGCCCGGATTAGCGAGGTCTCGCACGGTTTCGCCTGGTGTTGTTCGGTTTTGCCCATTGTATAAAACACTCGATCATACATTTTAAATGTATTGAGTTGAATAAAGTTGAGTAATTTGTAAAACTCTTTTGGACTGAACTCTTTTGAACTGCTTCAAGCCCATAGACCCTACTGTACACAACCCACGAATGAGCAATGTGATTCAGCTGCGTACCCCCGCAGTGCATGTCCATATTCATCTCGATATTATACCGGCGCATCAATTTACATTAATGTCGTCTTAAATGTGTTTTTTTCTGCTATTCCATGTGCTTAATTTTAATAACTACAATACACAAACTTACACAAACTGGTATAACTAACCAGTATAACCTCCAAGAAACATTTAGTGTAGCAATGAGTAACATTGATATCACAGAACAAGAGTTTTTAAATACAAAAATGCCAGATAATTATTTATAACGCAAGTGGCATCTGAAGCTGCAAAGCCTGAATAATCAATTGATCACTTCTTCTCACTTCCTCCGTGATTGGGGGAAATTGGCAATACTCCCACTGTCCAGCCGGGTAAAGTACACGTCGTAAGAGTCTGCTAATGGCTAGTAGTCTAATCAGATCTGTAGCATGAGTGTAGCCTGCTACCACCGGCTCCTTGGTCATTTCATATGGTTGAGCTCGCCTGTGCATGGTGCCAGTACAGAAGAGAGGAATAACTTCCTCTGTGGAAGAGAAATCGCCCTATTCCCTATACGGGTTGGCGCCAGCAAGGGCATGCGGTCGTACAATTATAGCAATAGTGACATAAGTCTCAGGGACAAAAGTCAAAGTCTATACATGTGCAGCAATCGGCATTGCAAAAGCGAATAGCAGACCATAAACGGCTGATAATGATGATAGTGACGATAATGATGACGATGCTGATAGATAATACACATTATGAACAAGAACATCTTTTAAAAAATTTACCAGGAAGTTGAATCCAGTTATCTTTCTCGTTGTCTTGACGACGAAGGATACTTCACTGTTCGGCTGAAACAAGATGCAGGAAACAAATCTATGTATAGGATCACGCTTCATGAATGACAACTTTCACTCAACATTACCGAGCATTTAATCGTACAGCTTTTTGATTGCGCCATATACTATCTAATTTCGATCATAACCAGCCATAATGTGGCCTCTGGTCACTTGTCAAAATTTATATCTGTTCTCAGTACAGAGATCTTACTCCTACAGTAAATGACTATGAACATGACTACAAACATGCCTACGCCTATAAACATGACTATGAACATGACTGTAAACATGACTATAAACATGACTATAAACATGACTATAAACATGACTATAAACATGACTATAAACATGACTATAAACATGACTATGAACATGACCATAAGCATGACTATAAACATGACTATAAACATGACCATAAGCATGACTATAAACATGACTATAAACATGACTATAAACATGACTATAAACATGACTATGAACTTGACTATGAACATGACTATGAACATGACTATGAACATGACTATAAACATGACTATAAACATGACTATGAACTTGACTATAAACTTGACTATGAATATGCCGGAGGCGGAACGGGGCCCTAGCCTGACGGATGTTAGGGCGGGACACAACAACAAATATGAATATGACTTTAAACGGGTGTTGATAACTGACTGCTGTAGCTCAACTTTCAACAATGTGTTCAGGTAATATTTGAAGTTCTTACATCTTGAATTAAAAAAATATCCGATAGGTAACTTCAAAAACAAAATATTACAATTTCGCATTGGTTTTGCTCTCGTAGCACAGTGGGCTGGAGTAAGTCCATAATCGAGTTTAAGCAGATAATTTCAGATCATGGCAATCCGACCCAGGTCGTGGTAAAACATTTCACTGTCGCGACCCCATGAACCTCCCAATAGTCAGACATTTGTCAGGCTCGAGATTTCTGGATCCACATAATCAGATCCCAAATTTAATTTCTGATCAAACCTATGCACGACATACTTTTGTATTTTACAGTGAATATTAAGATACATTATAATTATTTATCATTATTATTCTATAGTATAAGTAGAAAATAGTACTTTTATCCCATTGATTGAAAGTATTAACATGAATACAAGTAGTAGTAGTAAAAAATACTTTAGTACGCCAAATTCTGGCAGTATGGTATGCATGCAAAAGTCAAAAATACAACGCATACATTACAATAATAATATAAAGTTAAGACAATCATACTAAGCATCACAATGGCAACGCAGCGCAATTCAGACAGTTTCAGAGAGTCTGAGAATGATTCCATATCTTGCACGTTTAAAGATAATTTGAATCTGTGGGAGTAATACCATATCTTAGAGCAATTTAATTAAAATCTGATAAAAATTGTCTGCTTCGCATGCACATAGTGCATATTGTTTGTATGCACATAATCCATCCTGTGCAAATTCGCTCGAAGTAAGTTTTAATTGTGGGAATCACAGCCAGCACAAACCGCATTGAAATCGGAAAGGCAAATAGGCCCAATACTGGAGTGGGTTTATTGAGCGTACACTGTACAGTCTTATGTATGATGTGCACGCGCAGTAATGTTTTTTTCCAACAGCAGCAATAGTACATTTTACAAGAAAACAAACTAAAGGAAGGGTGTACCACCGTGCAAGAATATAATATGTACTAGATCATTTAATCATTTCCACTTCCCAAGCAACCACAATCGAAATCTTCTTGCAATATACTGCAGCAAATCAACAACAGCCGTAAACAGAAGTTAAGTTAACGTTGCCAAAAATTCATTCGAAGTAATAATGAAGATTGCTCTTTAACGTAAAATCTTCGGTCAAAACGAAACTAGCACAAGGTTAAGCCACCAACCGAATTTAATTGTTGGAAGGTAAAAAAAAGTATTCACTGCTAAAGTAAGCTAAATAACTCTAGAAGGCCTACAGAATTATTTATTTAAATTTTATTAAAAGTATGACACAAAATTACTAAGAACTGATACACTGTAGTTCAGTGTAATATATGAAACGATACCTCGATAGCCACTCCTGGTGTTCCAGATATCGTGATTTGAATGCCCTCATTGTCCCGCGTGTCAAACTCCGATAGGTACTTGTAATCACTCACCTCGATTCCCGTACCAACGTCCACGAATGTTGCCTGTAAGATAAATAACGTACTTGATAAACTTAATACAATTATGGGTGACATTCAATCCTCAGCAGTGGCATCGTTATTTCTCGGCTAGAATGACCTTGTTCGCAATAAGAACTCGGACGTTACAAAGATTTTCACTTTATCAAAATGTTTTCATTAATTATAATCAGAAATTGAGAATTGTTGACAATAATTACGATCATGATGATCAAGCTTGCAATGTTAGATAATACATTCCGGGACATTTCCCCCACATTGATAGCAATGGTCACACAACGAAGCAGGAGATGTTCATTTGTTAAGATACCAGGAATCATTCTGGAGACGAGGTTTTTCCGGGATCAGATTTTCCGGAAAGAATTGCCATTTTCTAGAGTTAACAGCACTTACTAGTTCTGTATCTTATTTATTTTACACGGTACATTCTCGATCCTATCCACATTAATCACATTCATACGATTCACATTCGCACAAATCACATCCACATAAATCACATGCACACAAAAATCATATTTACACAAATAAAATTCACTAAAATAACATCCGCACAAAATTTCAAATTTACACAAATCACATCGTATTATATTCAAACAAATTATTCAAAACACTAATAGTTACAGAGTGCTTGCAATTAGCACGAATAGATTTGGTTGCATACATCGAGGAATAATTAAACGAAATATAGCTGAACTTAAAATATATTGCAAATAAATTGGTTGTTATCAACAAATATTTCAAAAAATTCGGCTTGAACACGTTGGGGTCTTTTATTCCACCGGAGTACACTAACGTGCCTTTACAAACAGGTGCACCATAGATCATGAAACGCTAACATCGTATTGTGGTTATAGTTTTTCTCCTCCAATATATGGAAGAACAATAAGAATAATTAACGCGATTATATATTTATAATCGCTTTAATTATTCTAATTGATCTGCTTCGCCAATCATCTAAAATAGATCTGTTTTGGCTGTTAACTTAATGTCGCTGTCCTTGTTCAACCATAAACGTGTAAAATGATGACGACGATGATGATGATGTCTATGTTGCTGCTGCAGATTATGATTAAGAAGGAAAAGAAGGCGATAAGAATGATCTCCTGTTGCTGTTGCTGCGATGCTGATGATGATGATGATGGTGCTGACGATGATGATGATGATGACGATGACGATGATGATGATGATGATGATGATGATGATGGCAATGACAATGAATGTATTTAGTGTGTTATTTGCACGCACTACGAGTGCTCTGAGACTTTGAGGCGCAAAGAAAGGGCATGGTAAGTTGTGTTATCGAGTGAAAGATACATGTGCTGGTTATGATGTACAAATTACTACAGTAGGCTACATGCAGTCATATTGTCATCACATTTTCCATCACCACATTTCCTTATCGTCACAAATGCAATGCAAGTAATTGTAGTTTTTTGTACAGTCTTATTGAATGGAAACTTTCCGATACAACCATAATGCGGTGATGAGAAAATCAAGTGCTAGAAAATGCGGTGACAGCTTATCTAGATTCTCTCAGCTGCAGTCTCTGTCTCTGACTCTCTCTCTGTCTGTCTCTATCTCTCTCTCTTGCTCGCTCTGGTTGAACTACTTTATTATGAATTCCTTAGCACAACAAGTGTAATATCCTGAGTGAATGTACTAGTTTCTGTCCTAACTGATCATTACCCTGTTGTGTTTCAGTATGGTCTCAGATTTCTTCTACCCTAACATTGGCGGGGTAGAGAGCCACATCTATCAACTCTCTCAGTGTCTCATCGACCGGGGTCATAAGGTCGTAGTTGTTACTCATTTCTATGGAAACCGCTGTGGAGTGCGATATCTCACTCAGGGTCTCAAAGTAAACTAGCTTTTTGAACTTGTTACATTTGATTAGAAATAAAAGAGTTTGTAGGTCAAGATGTTTGCATACTGTTTTGTATTTTTCAAAGTCTATGTTTCTCAATTGTTAAAGATTAAAACTTTATAGTCTCTTTATGATGGCGAAGATTGAACAAAATGTGTGATTCAGTTAATTAAATTGTAATTATTATTTTTTGATTTGTGTTTTTTAAGTGAAAATGATAGATAGACATATTTATGGATCAGAATTGATATTAAATATATAGTTTTGTCATTTATTGAGCCACTTTGTACCACTTTCAGATTTAAATAGTGATGTCTAATGCCTAAGTATTATTAATTGTTTTACTTTTTACCCTGATGTCCTCTTCTTCAACATCTAATCTTTTTTGTCTGGAAGGGTTAGACATCTTCAATAGTGGAAATTTTCTGTCTCCGCAGGTCACGATCATGTGCATTCTCAGCACTCAGTTTCTATTTATTTCTATTCTATAGCACACATTCCATCCAAGTCTACCTTTGCCTTTTCATTCTTCCTATCAGTCTGCCTATCAGTCTGCCTTTGTCTCTTCGCTCTTCGACATTCTACTATTTTGTGTGGGTTTGTTTTGATGTTGGTTTTGTGGCTGAGTAGTTTGTTTAGTGGTCCACGTGTTGTGTTGATGCAGGTTTACTATCTCCCTATCAAGCCGATATACAACCAGTGTATTCTACCGACTGTCTTCACGACACTGCCACTGATACGCAACATTCTCATCCGCGAGTCCATAGATATCGTACATGGTCACTCGGTGAGTACGGCATGGAGTTGATAATCCCTAGCCATGTAGAATGTTGAGAAACTGTGCACTAGCTCTTGCTAATGCACAGTTTAATGTATTTCAGATGAATGTATTTCAGATGAATGTAATTCAGATGAATGTAATTCAGATGAATGGATAAAGTCTTATTTACTGAACGTGAAAGAAAGTGATGACTAAAGTTTTTGGATGACTGTGGTGTGCTAGCTTTGTCTTTCTTCATCATCAGCATCATATCATCATCATAGTTATGGTCATCATCATCATTATCATAGTCATCATCATTCATCCTCTTTACTGTTTTACTGTCGTGACTCATACATGACATCACTGTTGTTGTTGCATCGTCATCATCATCAATGTCATGAATCTAACTAAAAACTGGCTGAGAAGTAACAGCTGTATTTATATCTTAGATCCCCATATCATTGAAAGATTTTTCTTCTATTGTTGTAAGTATTCTACTCCCTTGTCCCTCTCCTGCTGCCTCTCATTGTTGACCCACATTGACCTATCTAACCTGTTATCACTCATTGTTGACCCACATTGACCCGTGTAGCCTGCTACCACTCATTGTTGACCCACATTGACCCGTCTAGCCTGCTACCTCTCATTGTTCAGCTAAACGGACCCTTACTCGAAGGTCTGAACGATGTGGTGGAGCAGAGTTTGTTCACTAAAGCCTTTAGTAGAGTACAGAATGTATTTGATATACGTGAGTGTTGCTTTCTTCTGTTGAAGGCTTTCTCCACACTGGCCCATGAGGCTATGTTCCATGCTCGCACTATGGGGGTCAAGGCCATCTTCACCGATCACTCTCTCTTCGGATTCGCTGATGCTAGCTCGATCATAACCAATAAGGTTCTCAAGTTCTCGCTGGCCGGGGTCAATCATGCCATCTGTGTCTCTAATACAAGGTCAGTCGAGTGTTCTCTATCTAGTTCTCTACCCATGCATTACTCGCACATGACTCGTGCACATGACTTGTGCATGACACGTGCAACGTCGTGCATGACTCGTGCATACTCATATTTGACTCGTGCATGGCTCGTGCATGACTCGTGCATGACTCCTGCATGACTCCTGCATGACTCCTGCATGACTCCTGCATGACTCCTGCATGACTCCTGCATGACTCGTACATGACTCGTGCATGACTCGTGCATGACTCGTGCATGACTCGTGCATGACTCCTGCATGACTCCTGCATGACTCGTGCATGACTCGTGCATGACTCGTGCATGACTCGTGCATGACTCGTGCATGACTCGTGCATGACTCCTGCATGACTCGTACGCGACTCGTGCATAACTCGTGCATGGCTCGTGCATGACTCATACATGACTCGCACATGACTCGTGCATGACTCGTGCACGACTCCGAGGCAGTCATGCTTAACTGGTGTTGATCAATCTGACTGTGATCAGTGATACCTCTAATGATTGTCAACATTGCACGCAAGACGTGTGCTAGAAGCAAGAGTGAATGACAAAGGAAGATACAGTAGAATGAAGCTTAGTTTTGTTGAGTGTTTTTCCGAAGAGATTGATTTAAGGCTTGCTTTTCTTGCATAATTTACATTTTTACGGGACAGTATAGGGGCAGTATAATATGTCCTGTGCATTAAGTCTGTTAGTGGTTATTGTTGTTCTAGCAAAGAGAACACAGTACTAAGAGCGTGCATTGACCCTCTCAAAGTCTCTGTCATTCCTAACGCTGTTGATGCAACCGTCTTCACACCGGACCCAAGCCGACGTACACCTGGCAGAAGTCAGTATCTCACTCACATCAACTGATTAGCTTTAGTTCTGATCACTTACCTCTGTCACTTGTTTACTTATCTTTGTCGCTTATAGTACCACTATTCTTATCGGTGGAAATCAAGTATCTAGTTAGTTTTGTCTTTTAAGTCTGGAAGAAGGTGTCTCCATGCTTTAGTTAAGGAAGAACAATATGAAGATCATTATGTGTAACAACAATAATTGTTGGAGAGTAATTATATGAAACATGTGCAGCAGATATTTAGGGTTGGAGATTTATGTTTATAGTGTATGTTTATGGTTACGGTAACAGTAATTGAATCTGCTGTATGACGTGTGTTGCTCAACAGTAACAGTCATTGTAATCTGTTCTGTTCTTTGTGTTGCTCAACAGTAACAGTCATCGTACTGAGTCGGCTTGTCTACAGAAAAGGTGCTGACTTGCTCGACTCTATCATCCCAACTATCTGTCAGAAATATCCTCACGTCGACTTCATCATAGGTGACGAGACTTCTTTTGCTTTGCTTTCAGAGATACAGACAGAGAGTTATAGATTAAGAAAGACACACACAACGAGAGAGAGAGAGAGAGGGAGAGTGAGGTTGAGAATGTAAGACTTCTCTTGCTTGGCTTCTCTTACTGCCTCGATCTCTCTCTCTTTCTCTACTTCTCTGCATCTTTCTTTGACGATCTCTTTGTCGGTATATCTTTGTCTACTTATCTTTGTCTATATCTCTTTGTCTATATGTCTTTGTTCATATGTCTTTGTCTCTATCTTTTTTTATTTACTCGTTGCCTATATCTCTTTGTGTATATCTCTTTGTCTCTGTCTTTTTGTCTCTGTCTCTTTGTCTCTATCTCTTTGTCTTTATCGCTTTGTCTCTATCTCATTGTCTCTTTGTCTATACCTCTTTGTCTATATCTCTTTGTTTATTTGTCTTTGTCTATATCTTTGTATATACCTCTTTGTCTCTATCTCTTTGTCTCTATCTCTTTGTCTCTATCTCTTCGTCTATGTCTCTTTGTATATATCTCTGTCTATATCTCTTTGTCTATATCTCTTTGTCTGTGTCTCTTTGTCTATATCTCTTTGTCTATATCTCTTTGTCTTTCTCCTATGTCTTTATTTCTTTGTCTATATTTCTTTGTCTATATCTCTTATCTACATTTCATTCTCCCATTATCTGTCTCATTCTCCCATTCTGTCTCTATGTCTCAAGTTCTCGATGTTAATTGGTAGGATTGTGTGTTGTTGTGATTAGACACATGTTTTATTGACGAATATTGATAATTTTAAGTCAATGGGTTGAAAGGTAAGTTGTGTGAATATAGTTTTAAGGAGGTTACATTTCTTGTAGTTTTGTAGGCTGGTTAGAATTGTCAAAACTTGTATAGATTACGAACACGAAAAGTTTTTTTAAACCTAAGTGAGTGTACTGTTGTGTGTCTTCTTCTTGTCTTAGCCGCGGCGCACGGGGCATGCCAGCACAACATCTGACCCTGCTTCTACATTGCTTTGTGCACGATAATGAAGAATTAATCCAATCCATTGATTGGTGTTTCCAGTGATGGGGTTCATATTTTCTAACAAATTATGATCAGCAAGACATATCTTTTCTTGATCACGAACAGCTGTTGTATCCTTGGCACCAATGTTGCTGCTGTTTGTAGGAGGCGATGGACCGAAGAGATTAGTCGTCGAGGAGGTGAGAGAGAGATATCAGCTACAGGAACGTGTCGTCATGCTGGGAACCGTAGGACACTCGGCAGTTAGAGATGTCAGTCTCTGTCT
>JAQFYQ010003218.1:0-10872 GCA_034694885.1 Buchholzia appendiculata
ATAATTGAATGCTTACAAAATATCTGAATGACTAGTCCTTTGAACTCGAGGTAATCCACTTTGTGTAGTGATGTAGTGATGTATACGGATTTCAATCCAATTTGTTTCTGTCATAACATTATCAGGCTACACGATATTGTAGATTTTTTTCGTCCGTTTTATGTATATGAATTTACATTTAAAATTTAGTCTCTTTCCCTTCATTAGTATAATCTTTGAACCACTTCTACAACTGTCTAACTGTTTGTTTTTGTCAGTCGGTGTAAAAATATCGCCTGCTGCTATGTTATTGCGTCGTGAGAACCTACAAACTTGCAAATCTCACTAAACTTTTACTTAAACAACAACAATGCTTGCACTGTGTACTCATGACAAGGTTAGCGCCACGCACGAGTACGCACACAACAACTCTTTCCATCAACTCTAGAACCTCCACCAAGAAATTTACACATTCGTCTCCATCATGCAAGATCGTAAATATGCTTTATTTTCTGCAATTCTTTTTGAAATTTAAGTTTAAGCAATATTATATGAGTTCGTAACCGTTCACTAGAAATTTGACAATTATCGTATTGAGAGACATAACATTAGTTCATCATTGAACGGAAATGCATCAATATTCATCAACATTTCATGTCAGCAGAATTTAGGATTTAATTGGATTGCAGTTAACTTAATGGATCACCTGCACTTATTGTGGTGAACTTTCAATTTAACGATCATCTACAAAAAGGCAATCTCCTGTGTAGTGAATGAGTAAACAGAGAAAAGTACTCGATACTAAGGAGGAAGAAGCAAAGCACAGCCTGACACCATGCTCCCGAACTCAAGCCGCCTCGTTGCTGCGTCACTGAAGCGTGACGGTCTGTGAACTACACACTTTAAGCGTGCTACAGTATAAATAGTGTCGACTGAACAGCTGTGTACGGTGATGTCAAAACACTAGCGTCATGTGAAGACACCAGCAGATACTTGTGTAAGTCTGATTTCTTCTAGTTTACATCAAATTCTTTGTCGAGGATAATATACTGTATTACAGAATTAAACTAAAGGAAAGGCAGATGAGAGATATACAATAGAGACATAATTAAACATTAAATGAACAATGTCATTGGTAACTATTTCATTTTTATTTATTTATTTCATCTTCCAACTGTCATGGTTCAAACATAAACTCGAAATATCACAGCAGTTGTGAGTTTCTTTCTGGCTACAAACCTATCTGTACACTTCGATCATCTGAGAAAGAGCTGTTAAAAGTTACGACTGCTAAGACACGGTTTATATCACGTTGTTTTAGGTTGCTGTTCTTGAGATTTGGAATGAATTGAGCGACAACATTCACCAGACATCATGTGTATTTTGCTACCTTTAAGCTGAATCTTAAGACACATTTGTTCGGTGCTGCACGTAACTACTAGTACCGTACAGTACTTTCCTACCACGCCTCTAATTCAGCACTTGTTGTTGAAACCTATGCGTGTTATAGAGATTTGTATTGTATTGTATTGTAAGAGTTGAAGAACAGTAAAAGATCAGTTAAAGGAACAACATATCCGAAAGAACTCATGATGTTCTAACATTCAAAACACAAAACATCTATCATACAAATTGCTGTGATATTTGTGATATCTCAGATATTTAGACGAAACTTGAGAAATTCTAGATCAAAATAAAAGCTCAAACAACTCCATGAATAATGTAACAATGTGAAAAGAAATAACTAGAAAGAAAAACATATAAAGACGAAAACATATGCATACTGTAGCATGATGATAAAAGCATCGGTGTGCAAGATTTAAAAAACAGAAATTTTCTGCAATAAACTTTGCTAAGAGATCTCTTGAAAATATGCACGAAATGTGACTTTGTTTCACACTCTAGCCACACGTGGACCACAGAAATATAGTCTAGAATCTATGCAGAAATTATTTTAAAATGAGCTGCAATCTAGGACTCCAGGTATTTTTTTATTATTTACTAGACACGAATCATAACTTTCAATTTATCGATCATGCACATGAGTTACAAGTTTAGAGCACTAAAGCAAAGGTCCGCTAGCAAAACGTCGCTTTTTATAACATAAGCATCTAAAGTGTATATGGATTCTCTCCGTCTTTTGCACACATTTAATTTATAAAATGTCGCATATTTTGTGTGGTGCCCGCACATGTGAACAATACCTCACAATTGGTAGAACATGAGATATATAATGAAACAAATAGAATACAATAACATATAAACAATGTTTAATAATTGTATCACAATATTGAGTAAAGATCTTTACCAGGAAAAGCGTCAATAATGAACTACGGAATAAGGTGCATTATTGTATGTACATGTAAATTATGAATGAAAGCGATCGTCTCTTCCTCTTGAACCTTGTACGTACTGTAGTTGAGAATAACTATTGTGTAGTGCTCAGCTAAGCATTGCAACCTGTTATACATTTCATTGGCAGTATACATTTTTGCTAATCCTTTGCAGTACTGCAGTTTTCAAAAACTATTCTGATATTATAGTGTAATATTGAAATTAATTGCGCAATATTGAAATTAATTTGGCAATCATATTTCAAACACTATTTTATTTTGTTTTCTCTTGCAGAAAAAGGCACAATCGTTGAAAGATTGAATAGGATAATATTTCTCTCTACACTCAGTCTCAGAAACATCTTCTCGTCAACGGAATCAAATGACGGTCCACGCTCAATCTAAAATGCGTTTACTTTCTCGTCACCCTCCCCGCCCTGCCTCTCCCCTGCTCTCAGCTGCTGTCCCTCTGCTGCTGCTGACTCTGCTGTCCTACACAGCTGCTGCGGTGACTAGCAGCAGTAGCGAGCAGTGTTACACCTGTAACTGTTCGTCCACTCAACCTACAGGACTCTTCACCGACCGGTCTGTCTGTGACGCAATCAGCGACACGTCTAAGAAGATAGACGACGCGTCGGCAGTCTGTGCGATACGGGTTCAAAGCCTGCAGTCAGGGGTCGAACAGAGTCTCAAGAATGTCGATGAGAACTTAGCAAACCAGCTGAAGGAGAGTGAAGCTAAGGAACAGGAGCAGGATGATAAGATACGAGAGTTAGAGTCTCAGCTAACAGAGCTACGCACACTACTCGATCAGCTGAAGATCAGCGGTATGCTCTCGCTGTGTTTTACTCAATTCATTATGTTCATGTTCAACTCTTACAGCAGCTGAAATTGACAAATATTATATTTTAGTGACAGTCAGCACATCAGAATTGATCGTTAATAGTAAGTATTTATTCCAGTCATTCAATTACATAATTGTCACCTTATCAAGCGAAATCGGTTAATACTAATTCCAAAAGTGAAAAAGAACTAGAACTAAGTACTTTCTCTCGCTTGACTGCGGTGTAGATGAAAAAGCGTTATTTGCTTAGCAAGACAAATGTCACAGTAGAACGCGAAAACAGTGAAAAATTACCATTCGAACTCGTAAATAGAATTTCGAACGAGAACAAAATTTAATATCATCCCAAAAATATTTTTTTCATTTAAAATTACTCTAAATGTTTGATTAATATCTTGTCATTTTCTGCTTTATATACAGAATATCGAACAGCTGAATCTGGCATTTTATGTAAAGTAAAGGAAACATCTGCAGCGCTATTCATAACAGATTGCACAGGAACGATTAGAAATCCTTTTAGTGGATTCAAGCCGTGCATTACAGAGTCATTTAGAATATATCAAAGAAAATTATACAGCATTACAGTGCGTTCGAAAACATAAATACTTGTACTGTATTGCCACAGCAAGAATTCTGGCCCTTTATCGGTGTTTCGCACGCTTTTTGACACTAATGCTTTTTTACTTTTATTGTTAACATATTATTATCTATAATTTCTGTCATTCCGATTATTGTGTTGCACATTAGGATGCAGGTTGAGGAGCGTAGCGGACATCGCAGGCCCTCCCGGTCCTCCAGGTCCCCCGGGTGCAACAGGTCCTGCAGGAGGTCCTCCAGGCATGCCCGGAATACCTGGCGCCCCGGGCCCTGTAGGTGGGCCGCCAGGACTACCTGGACAAATTGGTGCATCAGGAGCAACAGGAAGTGCTGGAGCTACTGGGTTCGGTATGCCCGGGGCGACAGGGTTCACTGGGTTTACTGGACCCATGGGAGTGAGTGGTATGCCAGGCTCTGCCGGAGCACCTGGGATGCCCGGGCCAGTTGGATCACCCGGAGCACGAGGAGGGACTGGGGCTCCAGGTGTTGCTGATCCTGGCTCTGGTTCAGTTCCACAGGGTCCGCCAGGCCCACCAGGAGATACGGGTCCATCTGGGCAAACCGGTGCAACAGGGATACCTGGGCGTTCTTTAGCTGGCCCAAATGGCCCAGTTGGGGCTCCAGGACCAATTGGAAGACTAGGTTTCACTGGAGCTGTTGGAGCTACGGGAGAACCTGGTAATACTGGAGCAACGGGATCCTTAGGGAGCGGCCGCTACGGACCTCCAGGGCAAACAGGGGCTACAGGTGTTACTGGCTCAAGAGGAGCATCAGGCGGGCCAGGAGCGACAGGACAACTAGGTCCTGTTGGTGCGCCTGGTCCAGCTGGAGCTACCGGAGCCCAAGGACTCGCTAGAATTGCCGCCAGTACCAGCAGCGCTTCAAACAAACTGAAAATCAGTTTTCTCTGTGAACTGCTGTTGTTTTCATTAATAATGCTAAAGCTTTTTATCCTATAAGATGCATTCATGGAACGAACTTATGGACGTAATCCTTTTGATTTGAACACCCTTCTGAGGCCTCGACATTTCTTGTGTGCAATCGTGTTCTTTTGTAGATTCTACCGACGCACTATAACTGCATGCTGAGAAATTAATGAATTGTTGCATGCCTGTAATCTATTGAAGCTATTTCGAAATTCAGTTCCTCGATAACATCAATTCTTGACATTGCACCATTGAATTATCAAGAGGACGGAAATGGCGCGCTATTTTGAGTACAGCAGGACGTGGATAAGTTAACATTTAAAAAATTTAGTACGAACACTTAAGGAATATTTCATTTAAGCATCCATTGTGTACATCATTGATCCGTGTACATACAAATGTTGATTAAATAAGATTACAATATAGCTGGGGGTTGTTTGATATCAAATACGAAACGTAAAACAATACTGTGCTCAGAAAAAACAGTTTGACAGGATTTCTGTTTGACAAAAAAAACAGTAACGTAATGACGCTATTTAGTTTCACACCTGCGTCGTATTTATCTCACTTAGATTATTTAGATACGAAATAAAGTACTAAATTTTTAAGACAAAGAATCCATTGTATTTAGCAACTAGCCTACGTGACATATTTCGTTTTAGAGATTATTGAATTTGCAGTGATATATTTGCTATATTTTGATACCCATGCACTTTGACATGAAATAAAGTATGTGCATTAGAACCCATGTGTACCTCCGGTATTACCGGCTCCTCAGTCAAAATAGACCAGCAATGTCTGTTGAATATTTTTGTAGATCTAGCAACATGAATACTTTGATGACAACTTTTTAAACTTGGCAGTTACGTCAACATGGCAAGCTCTTCAGTTATGGACCAATGTCATGACAGCGGTACGCTTACTTTAGGATTGAAAATCACGTCACACCGAAACATGTCATAATAGACGTAAATCATATCATTAAAGATACATGCAGTTTGCTAATCGTTCATGCCTTGCCATACTCAGTTCTTCTGTGTTGTTATCAGACGATGAACTAAAGGACGTTGCTGATATCGTTGGTCCTCCAGGTCCCCCGGGTCCACCAGGAGACACAGGAGACATTGGGCCAGTAGGCCAGTCTGGGGCAACAGGTGCCACGGGAGCGACAGGACAACCAGGGGGGCCGCAGGGACCTAGAGGACCCGAAGGCTCTGCAGGACTGCGAGGTCCCCAAGGAGCCCCAGGTGTCGGTAAGACTGGAGCACCAGGTCAGCAAGGACAAGTCGGATTTACGGGGGCAACAGGGAAGACAGGTCAATCTGGTGCAACTGGCGCGACGGGTCCGACGGGTCAGACAGGTCAAACGGGAGCAATAGGCTACACCGGATCCAATGGTCAACCGGGACCGCCGGGCCCAACGGGAGCCAAGGGGGTTCTTGGAGGTTCTGGAGAACCCGGAACGATGGTGTTTGGCCCACCTGGGTCCGTTGGGAACACAGGTGCAGCTGGTCCTGATGGTCCAAATGGTGTTCCTGGACCATCAGGTGCAACCGGAGCAGGAGGTTTGACTGGTTCCCCTGAGGGTCCAGGGAGACCAGGTCCACCAGGAGAACCAGGGTCAGCCGGGGTCTTTGGCAGGACTGGCTCAAACGGGCCCACAGGGGCAACTGGGGCGCCTGGAGCTACAGGACAAACCGGACCGGTAGGGGCGACTGGCCCGATTGATTCTCGGGCGTCAAGAGAAAAAAGGGATGAGGCTAATGTAGCTCCGCGAAACTGGACTGTTGTCATAATAAGTGCCGTGGCAACTTTCTCTGTACTCAGCTTAGTCACCGTAGTTATCAGTGCCAAACTCAAGTGACGTCATTAATGTCGTCAGAATCAGTCTCTTGTTGTATCAAGGTTGGATGTTAGTGGTGTAAGAGCTGTCCTTATTAAGGCGTGAAAATGACGTCACTGTAATTGTGAAGAGAAATAGCTTCTGGTGATGTGACTAATGTACGTAGATTACAGCGGATGAAAAGCATACATATTTATCTTGGTAAAATTATTTTAAAATAAATGTTGTCAAATATTTTCATAAAATTATTATTGCATTTCAAAAATGATTTTAAATCAAAGTAATTAAAAAATATGCCATTTAAAGTAAGTTTAACAACAACTCTATTTGTTATGCATTGTGATTTCACTTTGCGGTTGAAACGTTTCAATTAAGTGCTGTACATGAATTCAACTTACTATGGTTTTTAACTAAGCAATCAAAGTAATTCCAGTATAATCAAAATTTCATCTGATACTTATAGATATTTTAACGTGTAGGCATTTTGCACTAAATTAAATAGTATTTCTTATGGACTTGTACGAATTCAGCAATGAAAAGATAGGACCTTTATATTATTTTAGTTTAGCCTGACTCGTTTTAGTTAACAACTAGGCTGATTAATCAATAAGCGTTATTCTGTTTTAAATCAAAGTTAGTAATATCACAGCTCTTTTATTGTACACCAAACAAAGTGCAGCAAAGTGCAAAGTGAAAAGTGCAGTAACAGTCTATCAGACTAAAAATTAGTAATTGAGCAAATTTACAAATAAAATGATTTCAAATATCAACATATTTCATACCAACAATATCAGTTATAACAGAATTTTAGATCACCAAATCAAAGATATATCAAAATTATGTCAGATCATTTTCGTCAATGCGGCAAATTGCAACATGGCAAATATCAATATCGTCAATATGGTATTTATTTCTAGCTTAGTTGTCGCGTATAACCATATCCCTTCATTTCATCAAAGTTGCGCATGATCGATCTCTACAGTCGATTACTCGTCTAGCTTCCGTGCTACCAACTGCTTTGGAGCCTTAACAATTATTATAAGGCACTCTTCTACCCAAGTTTTTAGTACTCGGTTTTTGTAAGCCACTGATAAGGCTTTTACACATCTCTTTAGCGTTAAAAAATTCTCAAAACGAAACCAAATAAACATATGAAAATATTAAGATATATATTTAAAGTCCTTAGCGCATAAAAGCATTGTTTTTGATCGTTGATCTTATTTATGACGGGTTTCTGATCCTCAGCTCGTTAAAGTGTATGACTGTTGTTGCTTGTTCGAATATTGCAACGTTGCATGGAACAAATCATTCAAAAATGTCGCCTTCTAAAGGGACTTAAATTCCCATACTCCGATAAGCCATTGGTTTACTTATTTTCTAATTTCCACTCTGATTTACTAAGTCTCTGATCGATGTAATATTCATAAATAACTTGGAATTCTCTGAGAATAGTTTTTATTATTATTAACGACTCTTTGCTAAACAGAAGAACTAATCTGTAGGGACATCTATGTCACACATCGTCGATGCATGCCTGTTAACGAGACGCGACGGTGGTCTGCAGGCACTTCACGAGGCAGACACTAAAGCTTTGGAATGGCTAGGTCGCTACTCGCACTTGAGCAAACGATGACGACAACAGCAAACAATTATGCGCGTAATCAAGCTTAAATAATACAATAATAAGTATTCCCTTACCCATTGATTAAGCAACACGTATGCCAATTAAAAAATACCAGCTGATGAAATCACGTGTTGCGATAAAAAAAACTGCTTCAACTTCAAAAATCAATGTATAGTATGGTATGTATGCTATATACTGTACAGTAATGCGTTGTATAAATGTGTATAGGCCTGTTTTGTAGATGTTGATGATTTTAAATAAATGTGAAACACTCGAGCAGCAAAGTTAATTAAAATAACCACTCTAAACATTAAACCCTAAAAGCATGTAGCAAATCGTGCAAGAAACCAAAAAGTGGGACAAAACTCAGAGGGCTGGAGGAAAATTTGGAAGAGGCAATTTGACCAACTGGTGCTGTCCTGGATGATGTGGTGGTACGTTGCGAGACGCTTGAGAACTAAATAGGTCAAAGTGCTACTCACTGGAGGCGCACGGCGATTGCAGCGCGGTGGTGTTGATATGAACACGTTGACGACAAGTACGACTTCCAAGAACGATTAAGAACGGAAAGCCCGGGTGGTGTAATTGTTAGCGTACTTACCTGTCATGTACGAGATCCGGGTTCGATTCCTGGATCGGGCATAACGTTTTACTCGTGATTGGAAGGGGGCTTGTTGTAAACGGTCTCTTCATATCTCATCTACACCAATAATGTTAAATAATAAATATTGTTGCATCACAAACCTAAAGAATAAATTCAAATAACAGCAGTGTTGGTTACATTTGAGATTACCCCGCAAGGTAGCAAGTTACCATTGGGTTAATTGCCATCATTGACTCGTTGCATGGTCACCGGAGGTATTTACAATAAGAAAGTCTGAGATCACTGAAGTTCGTCGCACTAACTACAATTGTAATGAAACGCCCTTCTTAAAACAGAGATAAAATACTACAAAATATACAATGCACAATCACAGCATCATGTTTTATGCTTTTTTCAGAGTATACTGTATATCGTACACCTGTACAAGTTACACTCAAACACACGGGTATTCAATTAAGGTTCGTTTATTTCGCGACCTGCAGAATTCAACCAGCAAACATATCACAATTCCTCGCTGAGCCTTCACTTCAGATATATAAGTTGAAACCTTCGTGGATCATGGTGCATGTATGCCAAACAGGGGCATAGATGAAGGGTATCAGGGGCTTCGGGATAAGCATTTAGAAAAAAATTGAATGCGCCTTTACCCCTCCCCCCTCGTCAATTGTTTTTGGAGAGCCTCTACCCCCTCCACTTCGTTTGTCTGTCGACGGAAATTTGTAAAGCCCCGCCCCTCCCCCATCAAATCAAAATGTCGACTAGCGCCGCCAATGAAAAAGGAAACCTCCTGACACCCACCTACACGAAAGTTAATTTTTACGTGGCGTATTTTGTATTTGTACAAGTATAATTTAGAAAATGGGACAAATTGCAGTAATAAATATTTTCTGGAGGGGGAGCTTTTTATAACAATTATTGTGATAATCGAATCGCTAAAATTATTGTAACAAACTCTAAAGCTACTCCTTAAGACCGGGGTCTGTCCTATAGGTGGAGTTGGAGAGGCTGCTCCAACTTTGAACTTGTGTGGAAGTTTTACACTAGATATAATCAAACGCCAGCGGCGATATAAGTGAAAATTGCACTAACTTGGGAGGTGTTCTAGCATATCTGCGGGAGGATATAGGCCCCTGAATTAGGCATTATCACACTGACTATAAAGTACAAATATGCGATATCTATTGCATGATCGCAGCTTCTGCAAGCTGAAACGATTAACGAAATGATTTCGATGGCGAAATTTAGTGAATAAATTGTTTCCATCTCTACTACAGTTCAACTAACTCAACTACAAGCAGATTATTTTCGGCCTTGATTAGGTCAGGTCCTTGGCGCGGTAGGATTGATATATGAATATAGATTTGATGCTTATCGTACATAAATACTAATAACGGTTGCATTGATGCATGTGCAACGTCCTGCGCACCTTAAGTTGTCATCGTTGCCTTGACAAAAGCGTATGCGTGCAGGCAACTGAGAAGCAAAACTTGTACTATCCTGGCTACTCTAGAACAACCAGTGTTCGAGCTGAGGATATCAGGCTAGGAGATCAAAGCCTTATATTAGTAACCTTTTACTTTGTCTCGTACTTTATTTGTTCACGTGCATTACGCACCAGAGTGACATTTTACAAAATCCTTTTGTCTATCTCATGGACCCAAGGATGGCAAGATTGGGTTAATGCTGCCCTAAAAGGCCATGGAATTCATGTCAACATTAGAGAAGAGAGATCAAGGCCGTTTAGCCCTCTCCCTTCTTGAATCGAACCTCGCTGCACACAGCTGCATAACGTTGCGTAATTTGTTTATTTTAAGACTACATGAGGCTCGTTACCATGGGGACCT
Organism: Buchholzia appendiculata; assembly: GCA_034694885.1. NCBI lineage: Eukaryota > Metazoa > Annelida > Clitellata > Enchytraeida > Enchytraeidae > Buchholzia > Buchholzia appendiculata. The sequence continues at coordinate 10,595 of JAQFYQ010003218.1, forward strand.
ATTCGCTGATTTGTACATTTGCTGTGAGTTTGTAGCCCACTCAGTAATATTAGCAGTGATATCGTCATTGGCCTTGATGCCTTGCCTCACGGCTGCCTTGATGCCTTGCCTCAAGGCAGCCTTGATGCCTTGCCTCAAGGCTGCCTTGAAGCCTTGAGGCAAGGCTGCCTTGAAGCACTCTACTGCCTTGTCTTGCCTTGTCTTGCCTTGCCTTGTCTTGCCTTGTCTTGCCTTGTCTTGCCTTGTCTTGCCTTGTCTTGCCTTGTCTTGCCTTGTCT
>JAQFYQ010003219.1:0-10871 GCA_034694885.1 Buchholzia appendiculata
TCTCTCTCTCTCTCTCTCTCTCTCTCTCTCACTATCTGTTTCTCTCCCTCTCTTTCCCCTCTATCCCTCTCTCTATTTCTCTCCCTCTGTCCCTCTCTCTCTCTTTCTCTCTTTCTCCCTCTCTCTCACTCACACTCTCTCTCTCTCTCTCTCTCTCTCTCTCTCTCTCTCTGTATCAGTTTTGTAAATTAAAATGTTCACGGCCTATACACTTGCTCCTTTCTTGTATGCACAACACGTAGCGATTATATTAGAACTGCTATTGTTAGCTAGGTGTATAGTTTATAATACGATTAGCGTCGTTAAAATCTGAAGTTGTTAGATTTAATTTTTTTGTGTGTTTACTGTTTACCTAGTCGTTTAGATTTTATTACTTCGCCACCCACAATACGCTACCATACAATATGCAAGCGATGATCCCACCCCCACCCTTACTACAATATGCGACTCATGGCCACTCCTCTACCAATATTGCAACATTCAACTGGCCACTCCTCTATCTTTACTGCAATATACAACCGGCCACTCCCCTACCTTTACTACAACACACAACTCGTGACCTTATTTCTGCTGTCATTCATTCATGTCATTGAACCAGTCCGCGAAATGTGAATGTTTACCTGTTTACTATATTTAGACTTCAATGGGTAGCGTTAATCATAATCAATTTAGTAATTTATATTCAGCAACAGCAAGAGAAAGAGAGTACGGTGCGCGCCGGCGATCATTAATATGAAGTAAATGGCGCGCATATTGCCAGGCACACTCGCTGTGGAACACAGTTTGTGTATTGTCTTACAGTCTATTTGAGAGACGTACTAGGAATTATAGCATTCATTTATTGTTGTCTTGTTCTAAGGCGGTTTAGCTAAGCAGCTCTGTTAATTGATTGTTTGTTCTCATAAAGGGAACCGTATAGTTTACTAGAAGGCAGTTGAACATACAGTTGTCAGAGTTTAATCATTATTGTTTGAAGACACAATTCCGAACCTTCGTCAATTTGGATTTAACCATTGAACGTGAACAAGTATAAACTATTCTATGCCATCTAGTATTTTTTATTTGTAGTCTATTATGATATAGACTAGTAGACCTATTATTATCAATTCTAAAACAATAAGCATAATCACAACCTTCTCCGTTGACCAAAAAATTTGTGATGTTTTGCCTGAGTGATTATGTTTGAAATAATTTGAGAAAATATAGTTTAGCAATAATTAGTCATAGCAATCCAATTTCACGGAAATTAAAAAAATATATAATTGATGCCAGTTTTTTTCAATATTCGTAAGCCTGTGGTTTCATTTTTAAATATTACGCATACATTATGTTGACAAGGGGTAAAACTATCGTTTAAAGAGTATACATTAACAAATTGCACCGTTGAATTGCAACTATATCTTCTTCCGGTTCTACTTCAACATCGTATGAAATCGTTGTGTCTAAGCTAGATGAAGGTACGAACATTAGCGTTGGACTTGCACATCCTCTAGCCTATAGGCCTACAGCTCCAGATCACATGACAATTAGTTCAGCCATCCTCTCTATCTATACTCAACTCTTCAATGTCTTTATTAATACAGTAATTGACACCGTTGAAGTTCCAAGACAATCAAATTCTCACACGGTATAAAAGGATGTTGTAAATCACTCAGACGCGGATGCGTATACACTTGATACGAGCGAGATAAATATGATGAGGTCAGCGCTGATTAGGCTGGTCGCCTGGACGTAGTCAACATTTGTGAAACTTTGTGTCAGAACGCCCAGAGAGAGGTCAAACTCATAGGCCTGTCGAGCTAATTGTAAATAAATATAAATATACGTGCACTAGTTGAACTCCAGAGCGGTTTATTCAGCAGCAAGAACAATAGTTTCTGCAGTATTGTCCCATATAATTTATAAATAGCATTTGTTTAGATGTTAATTATAGTATACTTGAAAAGATAGAAACGAGAGGGATTTTTTACAAGTTTTATTAAATAAACTAGACAACTGGGCCTAATACATTTTGTTTATTTGCACAAGACCGGATTTTCGAAGTCGTCTTTATCTGCTTGTCGTTATTGAAAGAGTTTATCGGAGCTCGTCTTTTGCTGAGTACAGTGTAATTAACGATAATCCGCACTCAAAACGCTCCACTCTTAAAAACGCTTCACTTTTAAAAGGATACGGATTAAAAAACTTTAAAAGTTAAAACTCATCACATTTAAAACTGTCAATATTTAAAGCCCTCCACATTAAAAACCCTCCACATTAAAAACCCTCCCCATTAAAAACCCTTCACGTTGAAAACTCTTCATAGTGAAACCCATCCACATTTACAACTTTCGGCCTTCAGAAGATCAAAATCAAAAAGCAACTATTAAAACACTGCAGTCAAAACCGGTCAGGGAATTTGTTTCAATGTTTATTTTTGAACACATGCAACGGGAAGTGAATAGCTTGCCCAATTGTGATCCGGGGAGGTCACCCAGATATTTCTTCTTATGAGGACATCATCTGCACCGTAGTACCAGCAACGATTTGTTGAAGTATTAAAAATAAAGAACATATAATAGATTTACAAATAATAATCAGCCGATTGAGGAGAAGAGAATAAAAGTTCATTTTTTTCTAAACGACAACACCGTAAAATTCAGAGACCTGAAGCGAAATTAAACTAGGTCTGTAGCCTAGATGGTTTGTAGCTCTTCAATGGGCCCTGCGGCCTTCAAGCGGGTTATCAACATTACAATCATAAACTGACTGTGATTAATGTAACTTTTTTGAAATGCCTTCAGTTCTGATTCAGTGGCGAAATCTAAGATTGTTTGCAATTCCTGTTTCTGTCAGTCAAATACTGAACGCTGTTTACTGAAAACCGCGGAAAAATTGTTTTAGGAACTTTCATGAAGTAATCAATACTAAAGTATTTTTAAGAAAAATACTCCCTCAGAAAAGGCTCAGATAAGCAGATTTTATCTGTCATTTCTAGGAATTTCAAGTGTTTTTAACGATTGTCAAATTATATAATAACCAGGGCTACTATGTTCATGCACTAAAAATTGATCTAATATGCACTTAAAATGCGTGAAATGTGCAGCTTACATCAGTGAAATATGCAGCAAAAATGAGCTTGATATACACCATGTGCGCGTCAAATACGCGTATCAGCAGAATATAAACACCAATGTAAGAACACCAGCAATGATTTGAACGCATTTCACTAGTCTATGTAGGGAAAAGATGAGTTTTAGACTGGTATATCCAGAATTAATATCTGAGAGATTGAGTGATAGAGGCAGTAATTTAAAATTAATTGTGAGTACTTACGAAAAATTCACGAAAAGTATTTAGACATTAGCGACAACATTTTGGGTATTCGTGACAAAAATTTGGGCATTTGCAACAAAAATTTGGCATGCGCGACAAAATATGCGAAAGACGCACTAAATGGTAAAATAATGCACTAAATGCGCGTATGTTATGCACTCAAAAAATGGATCAATATATGCACTTTAATGCACAATAAGAATATCACCAAACATTGCTGCTTAACTGCTTAGCTGCACAGATCTTCAATTCATTTTTGAAAATAATGAAAGGAAAAAAACATGCAATTGCATGAACATAATTATAGCCTTAAAAATAACATAATATCTGCATTTATTATTTCCGTCCAGAGTATTATTTTAGTATTATCACAGAAAGTTTTCTCTTCTTGTCTTAAATATTACTCGCGTATTTGCATCCAATTTTTGACCGATATGCACCGATATGGAGCGTTTATTTGTGTAGTCATTACCCTAATCTTAATGGTGTTCAGGGTAGAGGGCTTTATCTTCTAGTTGTCACCTAATGGGGGTAAATTTTAAGTAAATGGTTTATACAACCAAGCGACTCGTATGTTCTTCAAGGGCACCGACTCTGGGGAAACTCAACACGAGATAACCGATAAATAATTAGCTCTCTCACCACAGTTTTTCAGAGCGTTTTATATTTGAAGTTATTAGCGTGATCAAAAATTGGTCGTGGTGTGCCATCGTTAGTCCAGAAAAGTATGAACCATGAGGATTGGAGGATATTTGCTCATCCGTGTGCTTAACTGCATGGCTGCATGGGCGAGTAAAATTTGTTTATTAAAATATAGATTTTTCTACTTAAACAGATCATATGAATACTGATGTTTATCTTTCATTTTCTAAAACCAAGAGATATTCTACTGAAAATGGTTCATCTGAAGCAATAATTATTTTCGTAAAAGTAAGCATGAAAAAGTTACCTTAATCGTTGGTGGTTTCCAAACCAAATCTGAACATTTTTCAATCATTTTTGCTATTACGAGCAGAGAGGGGGGACAGATTGCATCCAAAATATTTTCCACTCAAATATTTGTTGAGTATATGGTAACTACACAAGCGATAAGGGAACTACACAAGCCCATTATGTCTATGTATCCACTCGTTTTACCTTCATATATTTCCCATACCGCTGCTTAATTTTCCTCCTATATACAGTCCCAGATATTCTTGTCGGCGGTTCCAAACATTTAATTCGCACTCATTTGGCTGTTTTATGCGGTCCCTCGGATTGAACTAGAAGCAAAGATCTGATGTAATTAAAACCATTAGAAAATTGTTTACGGTAAAATTTAGCGCCATAGTTAAAAAATTCGCATTAGGCATTTTCCAGACACCGGCAGCTTTTGCCTCGGACTGCAACATTTTACCCCACATTGAACCCAATTGGTCCACATTTAAAGTCAGCGGTCCCCATCAGAAAATGTTTTACCCCACAAATTTCCTTTCAACGCCGCCGATTTTGAAATTATCAGAAACATTCAGTTCTAATAATTTGCTGCAATTGTTTTACAATTCATTTACTGTATTAGCAGACAAGGAGGATTGTCCAAGAGGCGCCGCTCACTCAGTGCGATAATTGTAGACGTCGTAAAATCATCCCTAGTGTACTGTATACGACCAATTTTCGACGCTTTATTTCCTAACGACCTATTCTGGTTATGTATGCGTTTTAAGAAACTTGTTCCATAATTCTGTAGAAAAGTTTATACGCGGTGCATTCAATTTATAAATATGTAAAAGGTGTACAATACAACAATCCGAACCCTCTCTAGAAAACCTTTCAAACAATCTGTAAACATGAACATTGTCACCAATTGAAATTCTAAATTGTGAGAAAGAACTGGTATGTTGTGTAAAATGAGGTGGGAAGATTGATGAAATTACCACAGCTCATACGACGAAGCCTGATTGGCCGGAAGGAGACCTGAACTCAAGATCCCGGAATAAAGTCATCATTTGGAATTGCACACACGATCAAAAACCAGACGAACACGAAAATATGATATAACTACGTGTTTTGAATTTTCGAAAGTGATTTCTCGACATTTTCAGCGACCCTTTTGCTCAAAATTTATAAACTTTTGTTCAAAGTGTTCTACCTGGGAGGGAGAGGTTAAAGGAAAAATCTCACGAGCGTGGCAGCGACCATGACATGCACCATGTTAAGAAAAAATCGTTTAGCCCTCCACCCTTAAAAACGCCCTGCTTGTACTAGTGCAATTGTGCTTCAACAAATTATTTAAAATGTTACACCAAAAATACAATAATGAGCTGGCAGTCTGGCACAATAATTGCCTTAGCATAACATCAGCTTCAACTAAACTTGACCAATAGTGCAACAAAAGGATTAAGGAACAGGTGTCTGAAATATTTGAATCTTGGGAGGTTTTCATATGTTTTAAGGGATAATTTAAATGTAGCAAAAAGGAAGGGGAATAATATTATATTCTGAGCATTCACACTCTTGCTAGAAATCCTGATGTTTGTCGTTTAATTAATAAACGTCGTTACATTTGTTACAAGAATTAGGTGCGATCTTAATAATTGTTCATTTCTTATGTCTGCAAATACAAACTGAATACTTGTTTTGTGTTTTTCATCCAAGTTAACACATTTCTAAATGCATTGAAAAACAATTTAAGAGCGACAGTAATTCAGTGCTATGTTCACAAGGTACTTTGAAATTGCTTGCGTCAGCTGCCGTATGACTCATTCACACTGGACAACTTCTTCTACCTTGACCGACTCCATTGTTGCCACTGACCTCCAGACAAACACCCCCCCCCCTCCTATTTAGGAGATATATTTCAGACACGGCCCATAGTTCTCAAAGAAGCAGGTCTCAGACGCGACCCCTGCGGCGACACTTTAATGTAAAATATCCCATCGTCGCAGCGACGGGACAGGACAATGGTAGCACCGAATGTCGCTGTTCACTTGCATACAATGCCACGATGATTACTCTATTTGCCCCGTGGGTAATTGCAGACTGATACCCATTTGAATCTGAGGCAGGGGACTTGCATACATAGCTCGGGGGTATTAAGCGACTGCTTTCTTTCTGTCTTCTTTCACTGGCCGCTTAAGCCGCGGAGAAAATAAACTTCTTGTATACAGATAGATATGTGTGTGCAGAGAGATGTGAAATCTTTTGTCGATGACAGATATATGACCACCACAGTCGCTTCGTATTCGTATGATGAGGTACAAATTCCAGTATATCGCATCTATTGATTTAATTGTTGGCCAGAAGTTGAAAAGACTCGCTCGGTATGCTTGAAAGAGAGATGACAATATGTGAAATGAATCCCTCATTCATGTGCTTTTAAAACATGCCTCGCTAATGCGCTTAAAGCATGCATTCTTCGTGGCGTTTAAACATGCCTCAATATCGTTGCTAACTTATTGCTATTAATGTTGCCGCATTTCTCTCTGTTGTATGTGGTCCATACATAGATCGGTTGCACCTGTTGTGGTTTAGATCCGTCCTCTCGTTGCCACGTTATACCATTCTGAGATTTAAATGCAGCTTTTGACACTTGTCGAAATATATGTGCTCGAGTTAATGAGTTAATTCAGAGACCTTTGCTGGGATTAATTTGCTTCAGTTTTCAGTTTTGTTTACTAAATAGATGTGTGATACAATGCTGAATTTAATACTTCCTCTGCTACTAGTGATAAATCTGTAGGAATAATTTAGTATGTGATGTATTAAGAATATTTTATTATTCTATGTGATTGATATTCTCTGGTCAAATTTTATTGTGTTATTTTGGTTTTAAAATATTTTGACAATAATATTGTACCAATAATCATCTGCATAGATAGTCCAAGGGGCATGTGGCATTAGCTATGTACTCGATTTTCCTGCCTCGACCACGCACTATTTAGCCTACGTCAAGGTCCTCCACTGCCTATTGTAGGTTGTTCGACTACAAACTGAGTTATTAATTTATGTTTAATATTTATATTAATTAATTTAATTATAATTATAAATAAACCACGTATAACTAAATGTTAGTAAAATTAGTTGGAGGATGCTGGCATGTTATAATTCGTCCGGATTACAGCATTCTAGATGCATGCTCACATTCCCGACGCTTAAAGTTCGAAGTGTACTTTATTCTACCAAACTGGATCTCTCAGATTATGATATCATATAGATCGTCGTGACTCGTTGATTGGCAGCACAATTGAGCACTTCCGTTTGGTCTTGGCAGGTCAAACTTTCGGCCAATCGTCGTGTCTAGGGTAGTACTTTTCTCAGTGTAAGATAAGAGAAGGTTTTTTTCTGGTGCCAGAAAAACTAGGCGAAGAAGATCATCTTCCGAGTAAGATTACAAGGCCCATTATTTGGAAACTTGGGCGCGGCCCAGCAAGGCAGTCAGGTGCCTGGAGGCAGTCTGGGACAAGGCATTGGGTCCATCACTGTTCATTAATTGCGCAGTTGCTGTTCATACGAGCATTTCTTAAAGTGATGATTTCATAACATCTCGATAAGTTCGTCATTGTTTTCGGAAATTGTGGACATTCCTGTTCTCTCTGTTGGGTTCGTGTTTCTGTGACGACTTTGTAGCAATAAGCCGTTTCAAATTAAGTCTTATTCATCTTCACTTTGTGTTGGGAAATTACGCGATCGGTCCTTCAAACAATGACTATAATACGATGGCGATGAAATAGATAAACTCGCGGTAAATAATTAATAATAAAATTATGACGCTAATAATGTCATGACGAAAATCAAGAGGACTGAACCCTGTAGACAGAAAGAAAGTTAGTTCTCATCATTCATTATTTATATTTCAATATCATTTAACACCGGGTTATTTGTATACAATCAACATGTCATTGAGTATGACGCTTCTAATAAATGGATGTGCACTGTAGACAGCCATTACACCAAAGCGTTAATCACAAAACAGTACTTCTACCACTGACTCGGCCTTGTTTACTCGCCTAATGGACGTCAGAATACAGAGAGCGATATGCATGCAATTGTTGAGTAATATTTTTATTGTCCGTCAGTCACAATGGACACCGTTGTTCACGGAATCGAAACAGACTCCGTATACAGCAAACGCTGTGGTCACAGAGTACACTTCGCTCTGTTCTACTCGCTGCTGTTTCTCTCGGTTTGAAAAAGAGATTCACCATTATTGGCGTGAACAAAAGAGCTTTCTGATCGTTACTACATTTAACAGCAGATATATTTTCACCCGTCTGATCTCGCCTCTAACAATGGGCCGTAGCGTGTGTGGACCGTAATTAATGACTGCCGTGCGCTGTGTTCAACTCGACGACCCGAGGATAGTAAATCATCGAACCGGACACATTTCAGGGGCGGGGGTGGGGGTAAATAGTGCCGAGGAAAAATTAGCCGGGTTGGTGGGGGGTGGCTGAGGGGAGTGGATCAATTGTCTGTGCAGCTGAGCTCCATCATTGTGGATTTGATCGCTCAGACCGCCTGAAATTCTCAGAATTGGACTGAAAAAATAGACGCGAAAAACACCTTGTTGAAAACTTGACGCGTAAAGTGACGATAAAGGAGATTTGGGCAAGCGAACTATTTATAATGGTGTCCGTGAACTCTGTGTAAGCGCTGTCAATTTTCAATTACAGTCAGACATAAGTAACAACCGTAATACAGTTTTTATTGCGATTTTGTCGGTTGTGCTAACATAAGATTATTATTATTACTTCAATGTAGTGAATTATACACTTTTTAGATTCAAGGTTTCTATTTCACATTAATGCCGTCTATGGCGATGCTCTAAGCATACTAATAGCGGTCCAAACACAACTATGAGTTGACGGTATTATACAAATCAAAATATTCTCTGCATTTTCTACTTATCAAAATTTGTATGTTGTTATTTACATAAGCTATTTTCATGGTCTGTGTTAGTAGTACAGTAATGGGTTTGATTTAATCATGATCCTATCTGAGTATCAATAACATTTCTAATTTCCTTTAATTTGTAACCGGAAGTGCCTACCGATGTATGATCCGTTGAACGGATTGTCCTGCAGCTTATAAGGGATTGTCTTGCTTGTAAGGGATTGTCTTGCTTATAAGGGATTGTCTTGCTTATAAGGGATTGTCTTGCTTACAAGGGATTGTCTTGCTTATAAGGGATTGTCTTGCTTACAAGGGATTGTCTTGCTTATAAGGGATTGTCATGTTTCAGTAGCGTCGAGTGCAGTTCAGGGATTTTTCTACACACCCCCGGCGGGGGTTGTTTCACTCCCAGTTGGTTCTCAACACTCCCTCCCCCCCTGTTCAATTTTCACTAAACCCCCCGTTGGTGGTGATATGGTAAAATTTGTACGCCGATACCCCCCCCCACTCGCTAAAAAATTGTTTGTTCGCTGTGCGATTTTTTTTAACACACCCCCCCAGAAATTTGTTACACCCCCTCCTCAGTTCAAAATTCCTGGGGAAAGCCTGGTGCAGTTATGAATGTATATTATTTGGATTTCAATAATCTTGTGCCCTTCCCTTTGCGGATTACTCTTGTAAGGAATTGAAAATGACTGACATGTGGAGAGAACATTCTGTGCAAATGTTCTATGCTGACTTCGTATTGCATGTGCAAAGTTGTGCATGTACTGCAAGTTTTAATGTGAGTTTTAGCTGAAGACCCGGTGCAGTACATGACACTTGATAAACCTGCAGAAGAAGCCCTAGTATGATCAGTGTCAGAGGAGAAATCACGCAATCACCATTAACTCATTACTGCCGTGGGATGGCAGCACTGTGAGGTGGTAGTTAGGCTTTCAGTGGAGCGTCGTGGCAGCTAATTACGAGCTCCCTGTGTCTGTCTCGTGCCGGTGACGTAATGACAACCCTGCGTGACGTCACGCCACGGTATCATTACAGGTGTGGGTGTGAAGCTGGCAGGTGATTAACTGCCCAATGTTATGGGATACAATATGTATCACATAGCACATGTATGCTCGTTATGGAGACGGGGGAAACATATAAGCACCTGTCGTTAAGAAACAGAAGAGAACTATTACTGAACTTTGTAATGAGTTGACCAGTGATTTGTTGATATGAAAAATCAGGGCCGTGCACGACTAGCAATCAAGACCCTGGAATTCTTTGCCATTTAAGTGTAGAATTCTTTAAGTGTAAAAGCAAACATGATTGGAATGAAAAGTGACTAATCATCGCCTCGATACTGCACTACTCATCGCAATCGTACACAGAATTGTGATGATCATCGATACATTGCCACTTTGTACATGTAGGTGCACGCAATGTTGCATAATTTTTATGCTTCAATTTTTTTCTATTTCGCTGTGCACAAAATTGTTTTTAACCTTTTGTTCGACATATAAGCCATTCAACATGGATTGTACTATGCTATACATTAATATATATATATATTCATTTAGTATAAGATTAACACTTCAGATAGTTTTTATTATCTCAAGCCTGGCGGTAAACTAATGTAAACCCTAGCAATCATGCAGTTCGTACTTGCACCTAATCATAATCAAATCTAATAGTAGAACCCCCAA
>JAQFYQ010003220.1:0-10870 GCA_034694885.1 Buchholzia appendiculata
GGACGAATTGGAAAAGTCGCCCAAAAAATCTCGACCGGAGCAGCTGCTCCATTTGCTCCAATGTAGCTACGCCACTGACCCACTGTATAACCATGGTAGGCATAACCATGGTAAGTACTTTGGCTTTTAATTTTCAGATAGTAATTTTACTGTACAAGTTATGTGAAGCATATTTGTGTAGACAAAGCCTTCTGCAGTACAAGTTAATCATGCAGGTCCGGCCTACTGTTATAGCTACTAATACAAATCACGCAACAAATTAGTCAAAAATTCTGTTCATGTTGGCCCCGTACCCCGTAGCCAGGAATTAATTTCAGAGGATTTTTTGCTTCAATTTTAAAAAATTGAAAATTTTCATTGGGGGGAGGCTAAAGTCCCAAAACATTTGCGATCTTTTTCTAAACAGAACGGCCACAGAAAGACCACAAATTGTAAGAACAAATTCATCAGGGACGAACCCTTATACCCCCCCCCCCCGGTTAAATACGGCCCTGGTCGCAACTTAGCCATTCTATCGCGTCGCGTTTACTTTTCTTTACTGTTTTAGTTGTATGTTTATTTGTATTTATTCATGACATGATTTCATCGATGCTGCGATAAGTTCGACAAATAAGGGGCACAAATACAAGTTATCTAAAAATCGACCCAAGTTAGAAAATTAAAAAAATTTCTTCAGCCATAGAATTATTAATATGTGGAACAGATTGCCAGAGTCTGTAGTTGAAGCAGTATCTGTGAATAGTTTTAAGAATAGATATGATGAAGAGTTTAGCAGGCCATATTAAACGTGTACAGAGATTGCAACGGTGAACGATCAGGTGCGCGGGCTCCAACGGGCGCCCTGCAATCTCGTCACCGAAATGGCATCAAACAGTAATAACTGTAGTTAAATAGAGAAGGTAGTGATTGTGTGGAATTGTATATTTACTATATTATGAGTTGTAAAAATAAGGGATAAGTAACTTAACTAGGAAACCACTGGATTGTAAACAAATCCGCATAGATTTGAATTTCTAACTAGTTAATGCTGATCTAATCTAATCTAATCTAATGGTAGGATACTGTGCCTGAATATATAGTTGCTATAGGTACAAGGATTACATTACATTACATTACATACATACATAGCATACATTACGCAAGCATCAAATATGCAAGTATACTTGCACGCTTGATATATGAGCTTTTGCTATTAGTGCAAAACATGTAAAAATATTGCTTTTCCAGTCATTAATATTGAATTATTAAATAATTCTCTCTGGAAATATATTGCTATTCTTTAATTTGTTCGTGTTTTTTTCTTGTATCATTTCATTATTTCTCGTGTTATGACAGTTATTGCTATTCCTGTTATTCACGTATAGGCCCTATAGCCTATAGGCCTAGTATGTCTCACTCGGCTCTCCCGCTTCTCGCGGCCACGACGTACCCTCCCGGCCACGCTCCCGGCCACGCTCCCGGCCATGCACCGGGCCACGCGGCACATTCCGTGGTCTCGACTAGTAGTCTGTGATATTTTATCCAAAGATATACCCTTAATTGTTGCTCGCTTATTTACTGACTTTCGAATTGCTGTCGAATTGCTGCTGACTCATATTGCTGAATGCTGCTGCTGAGTTGACTGCTGCTGCTGACTCGAACTGCTGCTGACTCGATTTTCGAATTGCTGCTGACTTTCGAATTGCTGACAATCGAATTGCGAATTCGAATTGTTAGTTTGAATTGCACAATCAAAAATCACAATTTTCGCCATGATCGACACTGTTTATCATGAGCCAATCTCTCCCCTGTGCCTACCCCCCCCCCCGCCTACCCCGACACCGTCTCGCTGTTACGTCATCACTCTACCTGGCATTCTTTCAACTTTTTCTTACCTGAGCCGCTATAACCAGAATTTTATTTCTGTTCTGATTTCTGAGCACCGACAATTTGTCCGACGAGCAGAGATTCAGTGGAAACGAAAGAAAATGCACACAAAAATGGGGGGTGGGGGCGTTTGAACCCGGCCGGACCCTCCTCTTTAAATGCAACCCTGTAAATTGCTGTAATTTTTTGCAAATTTGATAATCAATGGTGAAGTTAATTAAATTGAGAAATATGAAACATAAGCTATAGACACAAAAAAACGATAGAAATAATCGGCAATAAACTTCTTCGTTGCAGCTTTATTCGTTAACTATGATAGCTTATTTAAAAAATGAATTGAGATCAAATAAAGTCTAGGTCAAATAGTAATACAACATTTTTGCGTGACGAATGTTTAGAAGAGGACGAGACGCTACAGCGTTGCTTAGATCTGGACACCGGACTGCTGGAACTACTTCTCAAACATGACGTAGTGGATCGTGGCTCGCATGAGGTGATGAAGGAGAAGCTGCTTGCTGGAAGTCACAGGGAAACCACCTGTCTGCTGATTCATCATCTCGACCAACTACAAACAAGAGGAGATCAAGTACGCCTTGATGCCTTTCTGTCCTGCCTTCTACACTGTGATATGAAGCAGAAACATGTGTGGAATTATCTTACAGCTTATCCCGGTAAGCTATATATTCACATCATGGTGCTAGACTATTGTGTCTATATTATGTATTTAGGCTATTATGTTTGTACTTGCGTGTGCGGAACATTGCTTTTGTATGCACAGTTCAAGCACTAGTTCCTAAAATCTTAAGGCAAAATTAATAATATATATAATATATTATATGGGAAATTTGTAAAATTAAAATAAGCATTTCACAATATTGTTTGGCCCATAGCAGTGTTTAAGAGTGGCCATGGGGGTAGCCTGCTGATTCAAATCACTCGAAAAGAAAATGTTTTGAAATACGGTGCATGTTTTGACTTATTTAATAAATTAAATATGATTATTAAAATGCTGCCAGTGCTCTATTTGTCTCAAACTTCTGTCCCCACTGTGTCGGCCGTATTTAGGGGGGGGGGCGGGGGTGTTCAGGTTCAACTCCCCGACAATTTTTCTTCTTAAAATTGTTGATGGTTTGTGCGAAAACAAATGTAAAAAGGTCACTAATTTTCGCGAAGCTCAACCCCACCCACCCGAATTTTTTAAAAGGGCGTCACAATTTTTGGAAGTCGAAGACGCCTCCCAATGAAATCCTGGCTACGGGCTACATCATCTATTTCTGCAATCTAATTGATTGATTCAAGTGATAATTATGCAAGGTGAAACAGACAGCACATCTGAATAACATTTATTTGACACTTCCGAAATTAATGCAGTAATGCCATTGGTGAACCAAGTTACTGGAGCCTATCAAAACTGATTGTCTATCAAAACTGATTCAAATCCCTCTGTTTACAAATTATATTACTAATTCTAATGAGGATTAACAGTTCTCCCAAACTGATAATGCTGATAATTTCTATAAATTCTGTTCAACAGATGCAGGTGATTGCAGACCACTGACGAAAGATGAAGATACCAGACTGGGTAAGATCCTCTATGATCTCGAACGAGAGGCTCTCAAAAGTGAACAACTTTTCGCCGCTATGCTCAAGCGTGACTGCATCACTCAGCGCCACTATGAGGAGTTGAGAGACCCACGCTGGTCTGAACGTCAGTCTATTCAGAAACTGTCGACGTTCATAAGAAGACGAAGCTACCGGGACTTGAAGCAGTTCGCCGAGGCGTGCAGAGAGACTGGGCAGCCTGGCCTTGCAGAATTACTTCTTCACGGAAGTGAGTACACCTATTGGTCATGTTATCATTGTGTTATTAGGGTACTAGTGATACTGATAAGGAGTTGGGGACCTGATCTTGTGATAGCTCGTCGAAGTTCGGGGTAGTATGGGGAGCCCGTAGGTATAGGGGTTCAATCCCGAATTACATTTTAGCAAATTGAGAGTTTCTCTTACATTGTTGCGTTTTCCCAACATCGCCATCCTCCCGCTGTAAAAATCCTCCAGCTAAAAATGTGTTAGCCTGCAGGCCCTGCACAAATCACTCTCCCAACTACTAAATTTTATTCTGGCAAAGGTCCCATCGGAGTTGACAGCTGTATAATTCTAAGTTTACTGAATATAATCAATTATTTTTAATAGATTCAACATCGTCATTATCATCAACATTAATCATCGGCACAAATCAGCAGCGCTATTGCTGATTCATTATCATTGCTGATTCAGTATCATTACTGGTTCATTATCATTGCTGATCATCAAATTTATAGCCATCATTGTCACCATTATCATTATCATTACTTTATCTGTTTAGCTTTTGTTCTGATACTTGTCTGTCTAGTACTTGTGGCTGTTCATTGTGACGTGGCAAATCTTCTGCCTCAGCAGCAAGTCTCTGGTGACCTCCCTCGTCAGGATGACTTGACTCGAGGAGAACCAGCCGAGTGGCAGTCAGTGAACGAAGCGAGAATCTGTGAGATCATCAACAAGCTGAAGGACGACGAGGATCGTTGCGATCTATTTAAAGCCTTCACTGAACTTGGAATAAGATTGGTTGGCGCACGCGTCACGCACAGTATCATGGTGGAATTCCTCTGCGCAGACAGGGCTGCGTTGGAAGCATTGAGAGAAGCCGTCACTTCTGGGCGTCTTGAAGAAATACTGAGGAGGCTCTTTTCTCTCTGCCTACAGGAGGACAGTGTGGGGTCACAGAAGGACAGAGTGTTGCTGAAAGTGAGAATGGACTTGACAAAGCTGAGGGCGTATGGAGAACAATCCCACTCAGATATAGTAAGTAAGGATAAATAAGTAAAACATAGTACGTAACTAAGAGATATGATAAATTGGGGTAAGTAAGACATAATAGCTAAGATATATTAAGTAAGAGTCTGGTTTTTTGCAATGCTGGGTAGGAAATATATATATGAAAGTGGCACACTGTAATTGTGCTCGTTGAGACCGGTCTGTCATCGGACAGACAAACGTGCTATTCTTCGCCCAGATCGTACAAATACATGGATGGTGGCGATTTTTTGAACGGGTTGAGTTGTGCACCGTTTGATATACCGGACGGTGGAGATCGTATACGCAGAGCAGTGAGGGGTTTCATGCAGGTTCTAACATAAGCAATATACATTGAGCAATATACATTGAGCAAAGTGAGAAAGGTCTAATGCTCAAACTCCCAAGCTCCGGCAATTTTTTATTAATAGAAAAGTTATTGAAGACTGATACACATAGACATGATTTGGTTTTGACTATGCCAGCACTAGATGACCTGCTTATTTAATTTAACAACACCTTAAAACAACAACAGCAACAACATTTAAAAAAACACATTAAAAAATCAACCATCATAAAAACCTGAAACAACAAAATGTTGAAACACTCTAAGCAACCTCATGCCTATTACCAACTCGGCTTGTAAACCAGTTAAATGCTTGTCGCCTTGTACGAACATTGTTGTAGATGGCTGTAATGAATAATGCGGACGTGCTGGAAGTTCTGTTGATGAAGTGTCTCGTGCGTCTCGTCAAGTCCGTGGTTGGACTGGAGTCATGCAGAGCTGTTGAAGAGAGTCTTACCATTCTTTCCAGCAGTCACCCGACGTGGAGAGCTTACCTGAACTCGGATAGAGTGAAGAAGTGCATAAAGAGATCGCTCTCAAGTGAGATTCTATTTTTTTATTTATTTATCGTTTATAGGTCCAATAGAGGATTGCATAGAGGTAGAGCAGAATAACTTTCTTCCGAGGAAGAGAAATTACCCTATTCCGCAAGCGGGCTAACGTCTCTAAAATTACTGTCGTAAAAATCATGCCATTGTAGTACTTGAAGGTCATTAGTTAAAGTCCATACCTGTGCTCAATACAGACATCTCGCGAGGCGAATAGTAGACTATAAACGAGTGACCATGGCCAGCTGCGTGGCCGAGTGGTTAGCGTGCAGCGTTAACAAACTATGGCAGCACAAACAGGTCGAGGTTCGCCTCCCAGACAGGAAAAATGCATTAGCTACAAAAATCGCAGAAACCTCAGAACAATTGAGTATTGCCTACTTGGCGTATCGTCTATATTTATGAACTGAAATTTGGACCAGTAAAACTTTCCACGTTATTAAAAGTTCCAAGGTCTGTTATTTCATAATTACTTCCATAATCAAAATAAGTTCTTTAGAATGCTGAAAAATAACTGTAAATAAAATCTAATGGACAACTTCTAAATGAACTGAAACGGAACTTTAACGTGCATCATTAATTATTGTTTAAAACAGTTGACGATTGTGTTGGTATTGTTGGTTCTTCTCTAGAAAGTGGACTATTCATGATGAGCGTGCAAAGCCTGACCCCTTCTGGCCTGGCTACGCCCAACAACTGTTGTGTTCAGGGCGTGGCTAGACTCAATGACGTCATCTACGCCGCCTGTGATAAGTCAGACAGGATCGTTGCTTACACTGCGCATGCTCCGTACAACAGGCTTGAGGACGTTCACATTCCAGGACTGAGGTCTCCCTGGGACCTAGCGTCCAGTGTCATCAGCGGGAGACTGTACGTCACAGACTACCTCGATAACTGTATCTGGAGCGTCGACCCACTGGTAGGGGTTTGTCTGCTATGATGTTAGGCCATTTATTTAATATAGCCGCGAATAGTATTTAATCTACGATTCGATTTAAAATAAATATGTGAATAATATTTTAAGGTTGTACGATTATAATCGATTGTAGCTGAAAGACTAATGTTGCGGAAAGTCGGAAACATGAAAATGCGAGCTGAAGATAGAGATGGAAGGAGAAGTTGGAACTTGGAAGCCAAGAACCTGCCGCAAGAGTGACAAAACAGAACACTAATGATGATGATGATGAATTGATGATGATGATGATGATGATGACTAACGATGAAGCGAAGTGACTTATTGCTGACTCTTACCATACTGTTGTTTGTTGTTGTATCTGTTGAGTGCCATATGAAGCCAGCCATTCAATAGATATAGTTATGCAGAGTTGCAATAACTCCTTGAAACCTAGTCAATTGGTCAATTCACAATATTCGACATGGTTTGAAATTCACCACATCTATGCAAATCACATTCGTACCATTGGTACTAATTAGTAATTAGTATGATGCCTGCAGCTGCTGTTTTTAAGATAGATATATTACAGATTATGATGATGCTGTGCATAAGATACCATACAATGAATTACATAAGGCAAGTAAAAGATATTATGCTTACTACGTGTTTCAGGTTGGTGTTGACCTTGATGAAAAACAACGGCGAACTTCCACATCTGACCCCTGGCTGACAAAAGTGGATCGTCCCTGGACTTTATCCATGACACAAGATGGCAGCCAAATTATTATTCTGAACGATTCAGAGCCTAGTCTCGAGATGTACAGCATTACAGGTATATACACTGTATTACACAGGTTCGAGTTGGGGATTTGGGCTGAGGAGGGGAGAGAGATTAAAAATGGGTACATATCTGAAGTTGGGGATGGGTAGAACATAGAAATGTATCGAACTGGCTGTTATCATTGTTGAATTGCATGTCAATTCATGGAGCTAGGAGTCACAATTATATAGATTGAGAGGTTATAAACCATCGCTACTACGCCTTTTCCAGTAAATTTGACACCACAATTACCGTACCTGAATATATTACGATCCGAGTGTGACGTCACCCAAGGACACGAAAACAAAGTAATAGCCAGAAAATGTTGTTTAAGAAAAACCCGAATTAATAATTTATTGGAATGATCAACTGGAAATATTGTGTTTTTTAGGGGAGGGTCTCAGGGCCATATTTAAAGTAGATGTTTTGGTCGATGCCACGATTTCCCCCAACCCGCTCGCCAATTTTTCCCCTCAACTGAAAAGTTTAATAAACATCAGTCAAAAGAAATCCTCAAAAATGTTGGACATCAGGACACCCCCATCGAAATAAAATCCTGGCTACGAGCCTAGGGAGCGCACTTCTCATTGGGTCACGGTATAGTTACCTTGAGAATGGCATAAACTTAATACTGCTTAGATGAAACATAACGTTTCTGTTTTTGTTGACGCCACAGATAAAGCAGAGTCAAGACCACTGCTTACTCAAAAACTCGCGTTGCCAGAGGTCATGCGAGGTCAGCTTCGTCACGCCGTGCAGACAAAAGGGGGCAATGTCATTGTGAGTCAAGGACGAACTAAGGGCTCTGTGCATCAGGTTAGAATTCTATTATCAAGTATTAGCTGGTTCATGCAGGGGCAAGTGTTTGAATTATTGACCATCATTTGCTTAACAGAATTGTCTATGCCGCCATATGTGCCATATTTACCATGGCACACCTTTTTCATAACTGGGCATGCCAAATTTGCCCATTAATGAACTGGAATTTTAGAATCGGGACTGTGCCCAGAGGCGGCGCCAGGGATTACCAAGTGCGAATGCTGAATCACATTTTTAAACAAGTTTTGTGCATGTACATTTAAGCATACAGTACTGCGGTTGTTGAGTGTATCTGCTTCAGACTACGCAGCAGCGCCGCCTATAACTGTGCCCTCACCCTCTCCCCCGTTTACAAATGGCAGCAAGGCATTTGGCATAACCCCACTAAAATTGTATACTGAGTGACGCCGCCCCTGTTTAACAGTGTATTTAACCTAGCTTGATGCCCCTCGCTGCAGTATAGACTCGTATATTCTACCTTCACTTGCTAGACTGTTAAATAAAATAAAATAATTCATTATAGATACATCGTTATTTATGATTATATTATGCTGTTAAATAAATGATATTGTGAGTATCAGGAAGGGCATTCGGCCATAAAATTGTGCTTCAGTCAAAAGCCAGACAGCCTGGAAGAAGTGTATTTCATAGTCCTACACGTATTTTTTGTTCAAATGCAGCATGCCATCCTTAGGTTGGATATTTACAATGATGATTATGATCCTTATGCTGACAGTCACATGCATTTGTTTGCTGCATTTGATCTTCGTTACAGTTGTATACCTGCACTAGTATGAAAGTTATGCTCTTTTTGGCACCCAGGTCAAATTGTCGTGGTCATTTTTGCTACTATTCATTTAGCTCAAAAAGAAATTTTGAGTACTATTCCATTAATTTCTGTATATTTATACATAATTCTTTATAAGATTGTAGATATTTCATTTCAAATGAAATATCTACAATCTGCTCAGATGTTTTCACTAAGCTACGTACAACTGCATGTACGTAAAATATCATGTGTTAGTGTGTGTGCACGTTTATCTGTGAACGCTGTCATGAATAAACACTCTCCCAACTGGGCACGAATGTGCATCATGAAATATGCATGAATGCATGTGCATCATAAAATGTGCATGACTTACATGGCTTGAGCATAAAATGCAATTGAATACTTGCAAAACGCGCAACAATGACTTCCACATGTCGGGGCCGAATAAGAGGCGTCGAAATAACACAACATATATTTAACACATAAATATGGTGTGAAACGATAATAAAGTTGCAGCAACAAAATTTATTAAGCAATTATTCCATAAAACAATGTTTCAGGTCTGCGAGATTTCAATACTGGACGGAGCAGTTCTGCGCACTTATGGCTCCGCCCCCGGCCGTGCTGCTGGTCAGCTGAACTGGCCCGGTCACGTGACCCTCCTCAACGGTGGACAGTGGATCATCATCGCTGAGTGGGACAACCACAGGGTGACAGTCCTTGACGATAAGCTGTGTCTTCAGAGAACCATACTGGAGGAACCGAGTCATCCGATACATGGACCATTCAGAATCTGTTCCTACGTGGAAGGAAATGGACGAGACATTCAATTAGTGCTCGGCCTGGACACCTGCATTGGACTCTACAGACTTCGACAGAGGCTTCCCAAGGGGGAGATGGAGCGGCTGCTCCAAGTTTGAACTTGGGGGAGGGTTTATATAGAATTAAGTGCCGGGGGACAAATTCATGGCTTAACATTGTGTTTAATTGGGTCATGCGTCAACTACCCTTGTGGGGGGGGGGTGATAAAGGCCCCAGGACTTCGATAATGATCTTGACTTCGAGGCCACCAGTACACAGTAGCAGATTTCAAGGGGTGCCGAGGTCATGATCAATCTCAAAGTTCACATGACATGTTTTTGATGTATACACGACTTGAAGGCTTCAACTGATAAGACTTCTGCCTATTTTTTCCGTAGAGCTGCAGATAACCTCATTTCGATTTGTTCACCCACCACGTTATTCACTAGGTCCTTCAGCCCCTTCCTGAATCCGCCACTGGCGGTATATACTGATTAAAGAATATACTTATTATCTATTTTTATTTATCTGTTATCTTTTATTATTTTTTAATTGTTATTATTATTGTTTTTGTTATCTTACAGTATACTTGATAGGCCTTATAAATCTATGACGCTGTGATATTTTATGTCCTGCAGAAAATGTTATAATTATGACTGTATTGAAACGCATCTAATGTGATCATGGCAGTATTTAAGGGTGTGTTTATGAATTTGAACCTCCTCAGATAATTTTTTTTCTTGAATTGGTGTATGTTTAGGTTGAGGTGCCGCGCTTCGATCCTCCTTCTCGCTACATTTTTTAAGCTAATAAACGCGCTCCCCAAAAATCGATACAATATTTAACAAATATTTGAATATTGTTGGACGTTAAAGAAAACCTGTGAAAGGAAATCTCAGCTACGGGCCTATATGTGAAGTAATGTTTAATTTTGTGAAGCATTATTTCTTTATGTTTGTTTTTGTGTACCTCCATTGAACTGGGATACCTTTCAATCAGTAGGCTATTCAGTTGGCAAGTTTGAGTCTACACACCTCAGTGACACCTGAGTACAGCCAGCTGTCCTCCGAATTTGCCCAAGTATGTATGTATGTATATAACACTTCCTTTCACATGCGCCGTGCGTGCCAGTGACTTCAGTCACTGACATTCCGAGGCGCACGGAAAGAACGAG
>JAQFYQ010003221.1:0-10869 GCA_034694885.1 Buchholzia appendiculata
AGTTGGTGAAGAGATGATCTCCCAGGGTCGATATGGAATTGTTTGACACGTTGAACGTGACTAAGTTTGCGAGTCCATCTAAAAGTCCATTCTGAAATCAACAATAACTTCATTGTGTTGTGACTGCTTTAACTTGACAAGGAGTAATGTTAGAAAGAATTTACAATGTTTTATACTTTAATGAAACACTTAGACATTCTGTAGACGGTTTGAGAGTATCTATCCTCCGCATGGTATATAGTGATACCAAAAAGTAGATTATGGGGATAAAGCGATGAGATGAGTCCATCTAAAAGACCATTCTGAAATCAACAGTAATTTCATGATGAGACTGTTTTATTTTGACAATGAGTTATTCGAGAAAGCATTTAGCACTTTTTGGCTACTTTAACAAGACTCTTAAACATTCTGTAGACGTTTGAAAGGGTTCTATGACGAATTACCGCCGGACTGTTCACCGTAGGACGGTTCATCCTACTAAAGTTCGCCACCGGACCGTTCACCGCTAGGAAGCTTCACCGCTAGGATTGTTCACCGCTAGAACGGTTCACCCCTAGAACGGTTCACCTTAGGGCTGTTCACCGTGGTTTGTAGTTTTATTTGTTGTCGTTTTTTGGCTTTAAGTATTTCAGTCCAACAAACACCACAAGGAGGTTTTATTCTATATTTTTAGTTTGGGTATAAATTATGCCAAATCGGCGCATTTTAAATTTTAGAAATTGTCTGAACCCGTTTAAATCATTAAGTTTCCCATAAAGTGTGAGCCTCGCAAGGTTAGTGACAGCAATCATGACAAACACGCCGCCTGTAACAAAAATGCCACAAGTAAGAATAGATACAGCGACCCTGTCAAGAAGCAGGAGAAGAACATCCGAGATGTACAGTAAATATCAACAGAAAGATTCTCAGTACAGGTAATGAAACGCGACGTTAGGTGAAGTGTGACGCAACTACTACGTTTCCTACTGCAGTAGCCCAGATCTATGCCAATGCAATTGAATTTCATATCAGAGTATTGAGACGACAGACAATGGGGAATCTTGAAAACGGAACTTCAAAATTAACGTCAAATAACCCTACTCTAACACACGATAGATTTGTTAGATAAATAAATTGAAAGTGACAATTATTAATTGGTTTTAAGATTCCTATGATGAGCTTTAATTCGGTGAACCGTCCTAGGGTGAATCGTCTTAGGGGTGAACAATCCTAGCTGTGAACCGTCCTAGATAAGAACAGTCCTAGCGGTGAACCGTTCAAATGGTCCGGTGGTGAGACGTTCTAAGGTGAACCGTCCGGTGTCACCGGCGGTGAATCATCTAGATACCGGATTTCAAAGTAACGAAACATGCAGCTAATTTATTCGCTGACAAAATGTTATGAGGCTCAGAGTAGATGTGTTGGCTTTATGCCTTTTATTGCGTATTCGCACAAAACAGGTATTTCAACTAGTTTTAAATCTGCTGGACGAATTGTTTTGAAAAGTTTCAATAATTATTGTTCATAGACACTAGAGGAATTTTGTACCTCATACACAAACACAGAAATCATGAAAATAATGATGATGATGATGATGATGATGACGATGATGATGATGACCATGACGATGTCGATGGCGATGGCGATGACGATGACGACGACGATGACCGCGACGACGACGACAACGACGACGAAGACGACGACGACGACAACGACGACGAAGACGACGAAGACGACAACGACGACGATGGTGACAATAAAGATGACGATGACGGTGATGATGATGATGATGATGACATGTTTTGTGCAGATCAGTCATTTTCATTAATCAAGACTCTAAAATGCATTACCTGCCAAATGTTGACTAAAGAGTTACCTGTAGATGAGCTATCTGATTGTTATCAGCAACGAACACCTGTAGATTAGTAAGACGAACGAGACAATCATCCTGAATTAGTCTAAGACTGTTGTTGGATACATCAAGTATCATCAATGAATAAACATTGCAAACTTCAGTGGGAATCTGTTCCAGTGGACCGTTAAAGATGGTGAGAGAGGTTAACGAGTGCAGTGTGGAAAGCATTAAGTTGATTTCTCTCTCCAAGGTCAGGCTGAAGGTCGAGTTACGTCCAGCTTTGTTCGGTGCACAGTTGATGGAGAGAGATGACTAGTCTGGGGATAGGAAGCAGGAACAGAGTGATGGACAGAGGTCCTTGGATGAATTAATCGTTGCAATATTGACTAATGTCGACTGTTGGTTGCTCCAATCAATACAAGTCAACAAGCTGACCAGCGAGATCCACCACACGTTGCCAGGTTGTCTCATTGTGTAACTTCGAAATGACACTTTTTCAGTTTACCATGCATTAAACCAATTGAATCTCCATCCTCCAATAGATGAAGGGCAGTTGTGATGCTCAACTTTGTAACGTCGATTGAAAACTCGATACAGATGCAGTTTTAATTCCAGAGTTGCATGCATCGTGCGATGGCTATAGTGTTATGGTAAAGTCAAAGAGTAGTAACTGTTAAGGCACCGGTAGCCCTTGAGTTGCATTTCTTTTGTATCGAAATGTCTCACCCAGCCAGCTCGAGCGAATGCCAAAACTTGACTTCGTCAGCTGCAATTGAACCTGCTTCATCAAGCGTCTATTTAGGCAGTTATTTTCTCAAAAGGGCCATTGTATCAGCTGACATCCTCGCTTTGCCTAATCTATATCTGCAACTTGAAATTTATTGTCGAAACATTGCTTCGCATCCGTCAGACGTTTGCATAACAACATTCTTTACACGGCACGGTGTTTATTACAATATTCGCCATTGCTCGTTATCATTCTACTTCGCCCGTCAGTCTCAACAATACCACTATGAAATGCAGACACAACAAGTCTTCTATCAAAGGCAATACATTATGAGGTGGTTGCCCCAAGCGAGTAGTCACTGTTGAATTTATGCTGCAGTCTAGGGCTCTCGTAGTCTGATAGTTGTTGGTCGTGGGCGCGTATCAGGGGGAGGGCTAAGCTATATTTTCTCGACAATTTTGGATCCCATTTTTCAATCCCACCCCACCCCCTCCACCGCTCATGATTTTTTTGGAAGCCGCCGCTACATCCCCCTCCGTCGCAAAATTGCAAGCCCCATGGCAAGCGTAACTCTCAGGCGCCGTCCATGATGTTTTTTATGCAGTTGTCGTTTACGATAAGTATTGCTTTCAAGCAAGAGTAACCTGGGGAATATATCAGTGGTAGGACATCATTCTGCCGCCGTAACCAGGATTTCATTTCGGCGAGGTTTTTTTAAATTCAAGACTCTGTTTCAAAATTTCCAGTTTTGAGGTTGAGCTTCCAAAAGTTCCCAAACGGTCATAGATTATAAGAATTTTTTTGGGGATGATCGGACCGGATAACCCTCCCTCCGCCACACACACACACACATACACACACACACGCGCGCGCGCCAATAAATACAGCCGTGCGGGATTAACATTTCAAAGCTTATTCGTGATTGTGGGATCTTATAGTGGATGAATTATGCACAATGTCATTTGTAATAATTGAACAATGGGCTACCAGGATTCATCAGGAACGAGGGGGGATACGCCCCTCAATGTTATGTTATTGATGAGATAGGCATCATCCTACTCCCAGATAATAATATGAGGGCTTCGTCCTCTCAATGATCCGCCATCATTCTCTCAGTCCATTCATATACCCGTCCCCAAAAGATAAATTACTGTCAAAGTATATGAAAATCAGGGTCGTAGCCAGGAGGGGAGAGATTGAATTCCCAAAAACTTAATTACGACTTCTATCAAATAATTTGGAGGAGGTGGATTGACTTACAACATAATTTAATGTTAGCTACCTTATTTTTAAAAATCTTTACAAAACATCATAAATTTTAAGATCACGAACCACCCCACCCCTCTTAAATACGGCCGTAATGAAAATCGTGTGGTGGTGATTATTCGTCTAGAATTTGTTTCAACATGTCCAAAAATGACATAACTCTCAATTTGATGCTTTCCGAATGAACTTGACGCTATCTAAGGCAAAATTTCCTCAGAGCTCAAACCTAGGCAATCCACTCTACCCCCCCCCCATACTAGTGACCCTGGAATTATAAACACTAGATTTAAAAATGCTGTCGATATTCACAATGAATAAGGTAATGACTTAGCGGGAAGTCGGTTTTCATTTCTTCATGTAATTATACTATTTTTAATCTACGTGGACGTAAAGTTTGCCAATGTATTAAAACAAAGATGTGTAGCTATATATCGATGCCCTCTAACTTTGTGAAGCTTGTGTATAAAGTATAAATTTAATAAAGTTGTCAAAAGGTCTCATCGCAAAACCACGGGTATCGAATTTAGCATAGACTATTTAAAAAAGGAATTATTAAACGAGTCGTTTCGTCAGTAAAATGCGATTGCCCAATAAGAACTCGTCTAAAATCATGAAACGTCTGCGACTATCGCTCGTCTGAGTCAATAAATAGGGATAGCTACTGTTCCTTATTTCAGCCATAGTCTCGGCGATAAAAATATCGCTGCGACTATCGCAGAAAGAAGGAAACGTACCCTTCCTTATCTGCGATAATCGCAGCGATCTTTTTTATCGCTGAGACAATCGCAGAAGTAAGGAACAGTAGCTTTCCGGACATCATGGACTCAGACGGGCGAATTTTAGCTGCGATATCCTCTGCTATAGTCTCAGAGGGTATAGCAGAGAGTATCGCAGACCTATCGCGCGACAGTCGCGCGACTGTCGCGCGACTGTCGCGCGATGCTCTCAGCGACTATAGCAAAGAATGAAGAGAGCTGCTGTACGAATTAGCATTGATAAACTGACTAGCTAATAACAAGTAAGTTTCCCGCAAACTGCCTGGTCGACAATAGCTCAGTTATACTAACAATTATGTTACCGTATCGCGACGGTCGTAACGAAGTATCTACTTGCCCTTGCTACTAATTCATCGGTTCAAATCGAAGCAGTTAATCGAAATATTCAGCGTAAAGAATTTTGCATAAAAACTCCTATTAGTGAATCTATTGTGCTGCTTGTTTATAGATTAATTTGCAGACCTTTCTTGTAATATTGTGCTGCTAAACATGAAGACCAGACGTGACACTACGCTGTGGTTTAGGAAACACTGAGGATACACCTAGCATGCTCAGTGATACCAGCAATACCAGCAGCTCACCGATGAATCCTCTGTAGAAGTGATCAGTGAAATACACAACAGTACAAGGGCAAGTTGAAACAGTTGTCAACACTTTGTTGGTCAAAAAGTCTCAATAATCAAATTACACGCTGTTTTAAGCTGTACCATGAAACTTGCTCCTAGTGTGTAGCAAGAAACATGCAGAAACAACGGATACAAATTTCCACATGTAGCTTACCGGGCAAACACAGTGTCGTACAGACAGCAGACTGCAGGAGACATATTTTCACAACGTTCATTTGGTCAACGACAAGAGTATAACAATTGTGTGCACTTTAAATATTGTTCCCAAATCAAATTATTATTTAATATGCATCAGAATGAAACAGAATGAAAAGTGTAAACAGAACACAAATTATTCTGCATAATTATGAATTTCACAAAAAAAACTTTGACTAAAATAACTAACAAAAAACTGACAAAAAAACTGACAAAAAACTGACCAAAAAACTAATTTTTATATTCAGTTGTTGACACTTGTTATACTTTTTTCGTAATCACCTGCTCATTCATCATTACATCGTTTATGCATTTGTATCCTGAGTGCAGTTTCGTGTTACTGCTGGGGAGTGAATATCATTTGAATGCATTGATTAACATTTCCTTTCCAGCGGGAGAGGGGACAATCTCAATTTGCTTAATACGTAAATTATGAAACGAGTTTGTTTGGGACTTAATTAATCTTCTAGTCCAGCGGTTCTCCACCTGTGGTCCGCGGACCACCAGTGAACTCCGGACCACCAGTGGTCCGCGGATCCTTTCCTGGTGGGTCTCGAGCAAAGCCTGAAATGTAGGCTATGTTTTTAAAATTAAAAACATGAAAAAAATTGAAATTAATGTTGTCACGTTTTGAATTTATTGATTCATTACAGTCGCTACATTGCGAAAACATTCACCACATCATTAATATGGAGGGGGGCGGTCGATTGTCTCGCCACTCGGGTTCGATGCCGTTGATTATTGGGTAGGGCAGATCATACAAACTGATGTCTTTAGCCCCTATTCTTAATATTGTGGTCGACCTTGCTCACTTTTCCCGTAGATGTTAAAAGCATTGATATCAAATAAGTGAAAAAATAATCCTATTGTTGCGACCGTAACGATTTTTTTCCCATTAGGATACAGTTCTAATCAATTTTATTCAAAAAAATCGAGATAAAAAGCAATACGGGGCGATCTCCCCTTCGACCCCCCCCCCCGGCCGCCCCCGGTTTCGGCGCCCAATGCCTTTGTGCTTTACGCCTTTAGGATCATTTGCAGCTAAAAGCTGCTTGATTGGCTTATTTGATAATTGATAATTTATAGCTTGTAGCTTTCACATTGTTGTGCTGTTTTGTCTCTTCTTCTTAATTTCCAAATACTCTTTAATACATCAGAATATGTAGATAAAATAGTAACATTTGTTTAAATGAGTATCTGATTCTTTCATTGTCTTTCATTGAATTGACTTATTCGTCCAGGCTCATAACATTTGTTTAAATGAGTATCTGATTCTTTCATTGTCTTTCATTGAATTGACTTATTCGTCCAGGCTCATAAAGTCTGATAGACTGTTACCATTGCACTTCGTTTGATGTACAATAAAAAGAGCTGTGTCAACACAAAAAATGGTTCATATATTGTTTTGTGCAAAAACCCATGTTCACATATAACTTATTCTTTCACAGTGTAGCTGACTCGTTATGCTTGTGTTGACACCGTGAACAGTATTAAACGTGCACGGTGTTACACACTCAAAGGGAATCATCTTTTTCCTCTACAATGCTGATAGATTGCCGCAAGATGAAATCCACGTACTTCCTTCAGTTTTTCATCTCAATCTCTTGTGCTTCCAGAACGGCTCCAATCCTAATTGATTGATCCAATGTCAATTCAATGACATACAGATCTATACAATTCTTCAGCAAATCTGACAAGTGGAACTTATCGTTATTTGTCACTCTTTTTATCATCCAGGTCCATATGGACGACACATTGCTACATTTCACTTCAACTTTACCACATAAGTAAGAGCACATTCTGTTATCAAAACTAACAGGATATATTTCTAAAAACCTGCCAGCAACACGATAAACTATAGGTTATTTTATGAACTCACTAGTCCCAAACTTAGCCTTGAACTCACAGTCTAAGATGTCAAGACTTCTTAGTCCCAAACTTAGCCTTGAACTCACAGTCTAAGATGTCAAGACGTCTTAGTCCCAACCTTGATCATGTAGTTTGTTAGATTGGAGAAGCAGTCACTACACACAGTTACTAGTTTTAGTGTTATTGACAACAAAATAATTACATCACCAGTAAGATATTAATCGGCATCCTTCGCTGTCATAAGATATTCAATCACATTGTCATTCATACAATACGTTGAAAGCTAATAATAAGTGGCTACGATATTCACAAGAGCTTTTAATCACGCAAATGTTTATAAATATATTCTTAAGGATTACAACAACATCATTATTACAACGCATGTATTATTGCAACAAATGGATGCACAAGTAAATAACAAATAAACGAACAAATAAAAAAAATCCATGAAGCAGACGACGGTGAAGTAACAGCGATATACTAGTAACAGTAACAGCGATATACTAGTAACAGTAACAGCGATGTACTAGTAACAGTAACAGCGATGTACTAGTAACAGTAACAGCGATGTACTAGTAACAGTAACAGCGATGTACTAGAAGAGCATATAGATGTACTAGAAGAGCATATAGATGTACTAGAAGAGCATATAGATGTACTAGAAGAGCATATAGATGTACGTACTGTTTTGAAGACAAGATCGCTGTCACTGACGAGTTGACGCACAGTGCAGAGAATCTCTTTCTGTACAATACAGAAAAGAAAAAAAAAAGTTCAGCATATTTTCAATGCACGACTTCAAAAATCAATTTCTACTTACGATTTCTTCAACCAGTATCTTCATCATGGACAATGTAATAAATGCTAAATCAAAAAAATAACTAACTTAATTTTGAAAAACAATCAATATTTAAGCAAACGTAAAGCATGCAATAAAGCCATGCACAGATAATATGACAGTCTTTACCCGCGTTGTTTCAAATTCAGTCTGCGCACGATTCACGTTCAGAAGCTGCGACTTGTAAGACATTTCAGCCTCAACTTCCTACAAGAAAGAATATCAACAAGAACGTCTTCAAATATTACACCATTCTGCAATATCAACATCGTCAGCAGCATCAGAGTTGCTAACAAGACAGCCATGAAAATAATCAAGCGTTATAATAATTGACTGACAATATTACGAAAGCGCCATTTCTCCTAACATTACAAATCGGATCAATTTTTTTAAAGATAGAAATGTTAACAGCCAACATTTACCGCACAAGCCTTAAAATTGGTCACATACCAGAACCATTCACAAGTATGATGTTTGATGGGGTCGCTGTCAACCTAATTAAAACTACACCTCATACTTTCTAATAAACAATTATTTGCGAAGAACTTTAATAGTCATTCGTCAAATATCTTAGGTTTAATCATCAACTAATAAAAACAGTAAATCAAACTCCATACCTTCTGCCAGGCGCCATAGATCTGTTTCTTCTCTCTGTCTGGGCGACTGTCTGGCCGGACACTCTGCATCACAATATCTGTGAACGTTGTGAAGCTATCAGTTGCAGTGTACTTGTGAGGAACAATACCCTTGGCTTTATCGTGCTCCAACTGTCGTTGTAAATACACGCTCTGAGCCTTTGTTACGTCATGAACTGCTGAATTCTATAACGGAAAACAAGTGCGTAAAATTACAAAAAAGACTATAACACATTGCATTTGATGACGCAACAATCATATTTACACATCCTATCACACTCAAATAAATACTGTTCAATATCATTTGTGCACAAAGAACCAAGATTGAATTCAAAAGATATATAAGAGTGGTAGTGGTCTTTCAGGAAATCATGTTAATCTATGAATTCATGACAATCAAATAATTGGTGACACAAATTATTATCAAACTGATTAAATGCACGACGACTAATCAGGAAAATTATTTATTGTCAGCAGAAGATATTGTAAACAAAAAACTGATATGCCCGGCCATATTTCCTTCCTTACACAGTAAATAGTTAAACATACACAAATACATCGCATTGTAAATGTAAATATATTAAACCGATTGTTTTGCCTATTCAACAAAGACCATGCAAATACTATACGTCGCACTTTGAACAATCCACTTGTCAAGTAAGACAGACCAGATTACGTTGTGAGTACGTCCACCGATCCTTCAACTGTCGAATCACTCGCTTGTGTTCCACTCTTCTGTTGCTCAACGGCTACGTCACAAAACAGAATTCATTTCCCAATGCTACATTCAACTGGACCACAGACGTTCGGTCATTAAAAGAGAGTCATTGTATTCATCAATGCAATTAACGAGACAAATGCGATATTTAATTGAAACTAGCTTCAGTACAACACTGACAGTACAATGTAAGCTTGGCTGTGATCTCTCAATCTTCGAGAATAAGTTAAAATAAATAAGGTTCAAAATTAAGTAGACCATCAGTTTTGCATGGACGATTAAAAAGTATGAGGAAGAATTATTTTTATGACAAATGTTCACTCTTACTGACATTTTCTGATCATTACAAATTCAAAAAAGTAAAAATTCAGCTAGTAATATTGCAACATTTATATTGCAATCTTAAAATTTTACAAAATTTAACTAATACTTCACATGCACAAAATGAGACACAGTGTTATAGAATATTAATCAAGAACAAGTTTCTGAACTCAACATTCATGAGATAGATATCCATTTTAATATTATTATAACTAATGAAGAAGTCACGGCATTGATTTTCTTCACAATATACGTAATCAACTGTTGCGCAATACATTAACAGTTAACACAACAGTTACATGTATAATCTGTATTAAGAGAACAGTCGCATAATACATGCCTGGAGGATTTTACTTGAGAGAAGCATCTCCATTGTCTTGTACACCGATTCACTGACTTGCAAATCCTGTCAATCAAGAATTAATTGTCAACTTCACAATCAACTGTTAACAATAACTGTATCAATTATATGATTATGTCAATAATCTTCACAATAAATTATTGCATATAATAAGAAAAATCTAAAAATCAATTTAAAATAAACTCTTAGATATATACAACTTCACTGACTTCTTATTCCACCTCATCATCGCGCCACGCGTTCCAATTAAACATATTTTGAGCATTCCTATGGCAGTGCCGAAAAAGCAACAGATCATTCAACTGAATGACAATTAGAGTTCATTATTTAACACAAAATGTAGTACAGTACCGTTTTTATTGCTTCGTAAGAGACCGACTGAGCCAGCATGAACATCTACAAACACAGTCGTTCTTGTACTATAAGATAACAGAACAGGTAAATTGAATAGTTATTAATGTTTATAGATGTGAAGAATAGGTACCTGGTTAAACAGACAGCTGATTTTTTCGCTAAACAAAACTGAAATATCAACGTCCATTGGAAGCTAAATTTCTCAACAACTTAGAAAATAAAATTCTTTATTCGTTGATGGACATTTTATGAACAAAACTTGCTTACTCTCAAGGTTCGAATTCCTGCGCAAATGATGATGAAGACAGACAAGAGGATTTATTATTTATAATTTTAACTGTCATCCTTT
>JAQFYQ010003222.1:0-10868 GCA_034694885.1 Buchholzia appendiculata
ACTACGCATGACTTAACCACCGACCATGCACAAGGCCGATGAGTACGGGTGGGTGGCCAAAGGTCCTTCCCGTAATATATATATATATATATATATATATATATATATATTGGTAACAACATCGAGCAATGTGTGTACACTCTGCGGTTCCTATTACCAGGCAGTATAATTTATTACTAGCCGAAATATGCTCGGAAGATTTGCGTCAGGCTGAGGCCTGTGGTGGGAGATCAAAGCTCAGATAACTTTCTATCCTGGCGCCACTGAACACTGCACGTTTAATCCGATTATAAATACTTTGTAGAGCTGACCTGTGCGAATCCACCCGTCATCTTCCAACGTCTCTCTCGTAGCTATCGGGTTTCCCAAGTAACCAATCATTGCACCGGGAGACTTCACACATACTTCCCCTTGTAGATACGGTCCAAGAGTTTTACCCGTCTTGACGTCGCAAACCTGTCACAGACACACATAAGATGTTGTAGTAAAATTTTGAAAAGATAAATTTTTAAACTTGTTTTGACAATCGCTTTCTTGCTTTTAATTTGTTCATTTTTGGTTTTTGTTTGAAAATCGTTCGAGTCTACAAGTCGTTACCGATAGAGAAATCCGACAAAAAAAATCTTTCTGACAATGACATCTGACGACATCGTGTCAACGAAATTCCTGAAGCTGAGAAGAGTGAATGTTTTATTTATGTGAAGTGATTCACAATTGGAGATAAGAGTCGTTCGCAGCATGCGACACAGTTATAGTTGCTCTGTCGCAAGTACACAGCAATTATATCCAATTATAGTGAGAAATGTTGACGACGTCGCCCCCTGCGTACGATAATAGTCGCACTATGTCGGTTGCCCTATGTGTTCATCAAAATAATATCCTCCGACTTCTTGAAAATTCGGTATGATTTATAAAGATTATACATACCTCTCAAATTTTTCCAAGTAATTTATTGATTTTTATTATCAGAGAAAACGACGTGCTTCCAATTGATGAAACTTGCCTTCATTTTTGTGTTTAAAAGTGGCACTCCTACGGATCCAGGTTTTGATCCTGCTTTTAGATTTCTTGGAAGAACCGTGCTGACGCCACTCAGTTCAGTCATTCCATAAACTGAAATATCATTACATTTGACGGAACTCATTAGAATATATTAACTTTATACAAAAATTGTGTAATTATTAAGTGCAAAAAACATATGTACACCGCATAGCTAAGAAGATAGTAGAATTTGTTACAAAATCATAATATGAAATATAAACCTATCAAACTATGAATAACTAGCCATCAAACAACCAACAAAATTATCTGACTCCATATATATATATATCGCCATATCAGCTAAAACACAAAGTAGCTACATTACCAATCCATGTAATAGTGTTATTCTAGAGTTTAACTGCTTTTCATTGAGCATATACTAAAATGTTACTATCAAATACCGTTGCTAAATCTAACTGTAAAGAATCATTATTTTTTCTCCTTAACCGTGACCTTTTGGTGAATTTTCATTCCAAAGTAATTGCCGTAGGCACAGACTTCCTATGTATGAAACTGACTATTAACTCCAAAACTTAATATTATACTCTTTCACACATAATTCACTTATATACATATATGACAAGTTGTATACTATGCATCTGGAGCGGCCGATAGCTCAGTCAGTTAAGCACTCGACGCGCGTAATAAAGGTCAGGGGTTCAAATCCCGGTCCAGCAGAGTTATCGGTAACAAAATCGGGCAAATTTTTGTACGCTCTGTCGCCTCTGTCACGAAGCAGTAAAAGTTGGTACTATATCTGTAAAAGGCCAGGAAAGTAATCTGGCGTGTTTGTCTAGCACACTGGCCCCGGTTAGGTGAACTTCTGTGCTTGCACTACGTCAGGTTGAGGGCTGTGTGGGGAGATCAGCGCCCAGGCAACCTTCCTTGGAAGACACCAATAACTTTACTTTTTATACTATGCATATCAAGATTGCGTGAAATTGTACTAGAAAACAAAAGCTACGAAGATAGCATAATTTGAAGTTTGTCGCAAAGTTTGACACAAAGTTTGCACAGTTTGCACAAATGTACATGTAAACGAGCTCCTGAAAATGTATCATTTTATGAAAATGTATCGTTTTATGTTTCCTTCGAAAGCAATTCGATGGGATATAACGCCCACAATGACACCATGTTGCAACGGTAAGTTCAGCTTGACAAGGGACATTTGTTTATTGACACGAAACAACGTTTTAAAATATCAGTTGCTTTTCACTACGGAAATAAAACAGACGTTCTAGTTTTTCAATCATTACTTCTTATTTTCTTGCAAGAAAAAAATATGAAGAATTTTACGTTGTCGAATTTTGATCCCAGGAAATCTTTCTCGAAGTTGTTCCTCAATGTCCTTACTCAGTGGCGCCGCCCCAATCAGCAGTTCCGTTAGTTCTATTTGAAACTCATCAACTAGAGGACTCTTTGCAAGCTGCGTTGCAATTGGCGGGACTACAAATACTTCTTGAATCTGCAAATCAAATAGAAAAATTACCATTTGTGGTTAAAAATTGTATCTGGATTACTGTTCATCAAAATTACTATGTTTTAGTAAAATGATAGATAGGCCTATTATAAAAAAAACGTTGCTAATCCGAGATAATTCGAGACACTAACCAAGTCTCCCAATCTAACATCAACCTAATAACTACACCAAAGAAACCAAATCATGTAATACTCAGTATTCTAGTCTATATTATTTGTTTATAAATATCTATCAACTAAAACATTATCACAGATATAAACTCTAAACGAAACGAGATTGGCAGATCTGCAAGGCATCTTGTAGTTAGTTTGAACAGGATAGTGATTACCATTTCGATCCATCTGCTGGGCAAATTGTTTTTCATAGGCTTGTTATCATTGACTTGCATCATCCACCCATTTTTAAAGAATACCTTACATTGTTTTCATTATGCTGGACGCTAAATTATTAACTTCATTTTGTATTATTGTACAGTAAATTATATAATATTGTATTCAATAAATTTTCTCCTACGTGTATTTTTAGAAAATAATAATAACTTAGATATGCATATAACTTTCAGACCATGTACATTATTTTAAATTAATAACATTCGCTCTGTTTTGACATATTAATTAGAAATGTTCACCGTATAGTGTTTAAGATTGCGTAGAGAACGGTAACAGCTGAAAATAATATTAAATGGATGGCATCGAAACAATGGATGATCTGAATCAGCCGAAATTCTGGCCACAAGATATGGTTCAAAGTTCAAACCAATATGGTGCTGACCTGTTTGTTGGACAGAAGTTGCAGAAAAATTTTCAAGTCGAATCGAGACGAGATGTAGCCGGTTTTGCCGCTCACGACACCGAACATCCCGAATATAAATCCAGCTGCGTGGGAGAGGGGCGCAAATGCCACTGGTTTCTCGAAGATATACTTAAAATCCAGATTACTGTTATCATAAAAACAAATAATTGCCCAAATAGGATCAAGAATTTTTAACCAATTTCTAAAATAGCAACCGTTGGCATTAATCTAAAATTATGATCATGTGTTTGATTCACGGTAATTTACTGAATTAAAATCTTAAAGAACTCGTGTTTCACATGCGCACCTTGTTATCCAATTCACGTAATTCATTTGATGGAATAAGGAACTCCCCCTCATTTTAAATTTATTTCCTTATCGAGATTTTAATATAAACAAATGAATCAGATCATTGAGAATCAACTTCAAAATTACATTTGATGTACAGGGAATTCAACGCTGTAATGAATATCGACGAGTATGTTCATGAATGTAATGTAATGTAATGTAATTTATTTGACACAACTCAGCACAAAATACATGTACATGACGACGTTACATTATTGTCAAACGAAGCGTCAGGACGTGCACTGACGACGCTTCTTGCAGTAGAAGCAATGTCTGAGCACCACACAAGCAATTACATAGGAATGTAACAATTAAAATTGCACAGAACCGATCACTATCATGTAGCAACAATAAAACAATTTACCAAAAACGTATCAAACCATTTAAACCCATGATAAAACATTTTATGATGTAAAAAGTTAAAACTTAGACTAATAAGCAGAAGATATGAACCAGAAGATATATTAGCAGATACAAATGACAGTGGAAGACAAAAGGGCTGGAGATCCATTGAAGTCAGCCTTCTTTCAGATGTTGGCACGTAATGATGACGACGACGACGACGACGGTGATGATGATGCTGCTGATGATATTTAACATTCATCCATTAATCAATAACCATCCCAGATGAAATCCCGCATCGATCCCATGTCTATTGTTGAACCGAAATGAAATGTGCACTCCATAAATAAAACAGTGATGAAAAGACTCCGGATGAAATATCCGTAGACCGATCATAGAATTTTACTTTGAAAAATTATTTCATTGATGTTTTCGAGGAAGCTTTATACTGTATGTTTCATGAGTGAATCCTCCACTATTGCAGGTCTGTTTAAATCGTTAGTATGCAAGACAGGTATTTTTACATTTAATTTAATTTAATTGATTTCAAATTTGACATTATTTCACATAATAACTTGCAACAATAATTTCAGTGTCAAATTTTGGAGTACCAGGCGTCATTGATAAACTGACGGATTCGATTTATTTATTTATTTATTCATGTATTCAAACTTGACATAAATGAATAAATACTTTAAAAGATAATATCAGTTGATAATTAATGTATTTTTTAGAATCAAAATAGCTTAAAATGCAATTCTGTAACTTAGGATAATGTTTCCAGTGTTTGACAAAAAATAGCGATTTTGAAAAGTTCAATTATTTAAATTGCGGAATAAAAATTATGTTGTAAACTCGAAAAATTATTTGGGTTAGAACTATTTTCAACGCAGGCTAATAGTATTTTTTCATGATGTATTCAGTAAGAATCACGTTCAGGCATCAGAAACATCTCGAAACATGACTGATGCACAGGACACGTAACGATGGATATTTTTCAATTTAGTGTGTTGTTACGCTAGCAAGCATAACAAGCTGATTTAATATTCTGCTATAGTCAATCGACTGAAAGACTCAATGCACCGATTATAAAATTTATACAAAGGGCCATACCCAACGAGGATTCTCAACTT
The DNA here is from genome assembly GCA_034694885.1 of Buchholzia appendiculata. Lineage (NCBI taxonomy): Eukaryota > Metazoa > Annelida > Clitellata > Enchytraeida > Enchytraeidae > Buchholzia > Buchholzia appendiculata. Next base: position 5,137 of record JAQFYQ010003222.1, read on the forward strand.
CACAGATCAAACTAAAGCAAATAAAGGTAAATAAAAGAATTATTGACTTGATTTAGAAATTATCAAATATTGTTTAACATTGGTAATCACATTCCATTGAAGAATTGATGAACGAGGCCTCTGTGAGTCAACTGAACCGCCTTCTGCAGCCCAGTTGTACCACTGGAAAACATGATTACAGCTGGGTCAAGATCCTTCATTCGATGTTGATCCATAGTCCTTAAGATATCTGCATGACTTGTCTCTAGCATCATCCGGTTCAAACTGATGCATTGCTCATGTTCACCGTTTGTTATGACCTGTAGCAAGCATACAACACTGATATTATCATATTAACCGGTCAGCATTTTAAAATCAAACAAGTATATATTATATATATATACTGTATATATAATTGAATGAGTTATAATTAATATTTATCAGTTCATACGCGAAATTGTTGTATTCCGATCTTAATACTGACATTGTCTCTAACGATATCCACTGGAAACGGTGTCACCGGAATCGGCCGTTTCGGTTGAGCTTTAGTGGTGTTAACTATTAGAGTCGTTGCGTTCGTATTTTGTTCCACAAATTGTATCGATACAATGTACAATGGACATTTCAAGTGATAGGTGCTTATCTTGCAATACTAACAGTAGCGAATTCTTCAACCTACATCAACTAGACGATCACAAATTATTATTTTAACAGTTATTCAATAGTATTAATGTTCACAAATGTCTAAATTCAAAACTTTCATTCATAAATTGTTCAGATATCCATTAACAGCTTAAATTTCGATCTGTCTTAATAATATAGTAGACTAAGAAGAGAACATCAAGTTATAGATAGATATCAAAATCTGGCTTAAATCGACACGGAAAGAATAAATAAACAATTACCTTAGCCGGGGCAATAATGAAAAGTAGACATAGAAGCGTTATAACGCGCCGCATATAATTATTATGACGTTATAATACGACGTTATAATTCGACTCTGATATCGATCGCTGCTATAATGTCGACAGATCTAAACGAGTGACACTCTATGCAGAATCGGTGCACGAATCAGGCAGAATTGTTTCATGAAGCAACTCTGCATGATTCGTGCACCGATTACGGATAGTGTGTCGCGGTCCTTCACGCACCGATTCTGCAATGAATCACGATGCATTGCTGCACGAACGAAAATAGAACGTGTTCTATTTTCTCGTCGCGATTATGCAGAATCGATGCGTGAAGCAATTACGCATAGTCTGTCACACATCGACGAGTCGGTCATGTAGCGCTGCCGCTCACTTCAAAAAAAGACTAGGAAAAGACTAGTATTCAAATAAAAAAGAGAGATAAGGTGACTAGTTTGACCCCAAAAAGACTAGGCTAGTCAGAAATTACTAGGAGTGGCAGCGCTGGGCGCATGAAGCATTTCGTTTCTTCGACGAGTTGCGTCGAGTTCATCAAGTACTCGCTGAACGTCGTCGAGAATCGTTCATGCGCCGATTCTGCATAGTGTGTTAAGCCTTGCAGAATCGGTGCACGAATCATGCAGAATTGCTTCATGAATCAATTCTGCATGATTCGTGCACCGAATACGCATTGTGTGTCACACGTTTTAGACATACAGTACTTAAATGAGCGAAATGGCGTTATACTGCTGCGTGTCGTTCTTCATTTTGTTTACAAAAATATCATGGCAGGCTTGCTCTCCATCGATACTCGTTAGGTTCTATACTATTTTCTTTATTTTTAAATTTAAAAAAAAAAATTTCATACTCATTCCACAGACAATTATGTGAGGTACTGCTACCAGAAAGCTTAACTGACTTCGACCTTGCCATCCGATCAAGGTTATTGGTGCTTAATTCGCGCTCACGCATTTATCCGAACAATGAGTAGGCTCTAAAATGACATTGAACAAACCAGATTAATGCGATTTCCGTTCTGCAGATTTGTAATTGCATCAACTGCAACGTTGACCAGAGACAGATCGACATAGATAGCTGTCGGATCGCAAATACTTAGCTGGTGACAAAGTTCGTCTAAAATATAAAAATATATGCTTAATATGATCATAAATAAAGATTCAAAAATTAACTCAATTATTCTAGAACGCAAATATATTGCAATGAGAAACATTTATGGAACGTAGAATAAAAATTAAAATGATATAGGACATAGAATTAAAACCTAAAAAGGAAAATAAAAATATAGAATTAGAATATTAATTAGGAACATAAATAAAAAAATAGTAGTCGACTAAATGGCTGAATTTGAATATGATGTCTTCAAATTGAATATATCACTTAACAGGCTAAGGAGATGATGATCTGATGGAATTCACGAAATTCTGGCAAGCAGTGAATTGCAGTAAAATGCCCCAGTATTCCGAGTATGCAGTAGAAAGCGATAAAGTGGAGAACATTCGTGAATTACAGGACCCTGAACAGCCCTTATGTGAAATATGGCTAATGGTATTAAATTAAAATGCTTCATCAAGCATTTGGTGCATTATTTATTTAGTTACACTATAATGTAATGTTTAATTAAATTACATTCAGTTGCTACAATATAATAATTTGATTGCAAAGAGCTGATATGAACGGTAATTATGTCGTGTCAAATGTGTGCTTCTGGTTCTTATCTATTTCGCCTGTCTTACAATGGCCTATTATGGGCAGAACAAAGCTGAACAAAACGATTGTGAATTAGAAGATTGTGAGAAATAGCTAAACATTAAATATCGAGTTCTTTCTCACATTGTCTTTGCAGGCACTAAAAAACAATTCTCTTGTCTAGTATCTACATGGACCGATAGCCCTTACCTTGTTTTAGTAGACTGTTTATTCCCGCCGGTACCGCGTCGACACGTAAGACGGCAAGAGCGACAATTATCCACTCAATAGAATTCGGAGAGAATATGGCGACGACATCGCCTGGTAGAATGTTGTGTTTGGATACTAATTCACACGCAAGCCGTTCCGCTTTGTCAATAAGATCCCCTCTGGTAATTTCACTGTTGTTAGTGATATCAACCTACAAATAATTTACTATGACATAAAATAATTACCCATCCGTGTTTTATTTTGTTTGTTGTATTGTTATTAGTTTTAACGTACAATGAACAAATTGAGTGAGTGAGTGCATGCCCTTCATACAAGCACCGGTGTCCACAACGGTGTAACACCGGCTCAACTTTACGTCACACCGCAACATTTGTAATAAAGCTTAGCAATGGTAGGCCGAAATACGTTGATGCTTCGAGTTTCGATCGTTTTTTGTTCTTCCACAACAGTGCGATTTTTCGTGGACGTTCGTGAGCCTTTTCAAGGAACTCTATACAATTCAGTGTACATCCATGTAAGCCTACTATACTGTATATCTCCATTTCACCCAAAAGATAGTACACAAAATACAAATGTTAAAATATATACACTTTAACTTACCACTGCAAGGTCAGTTGGATCGAAGTTCCGCAGAGTTTCGAACGCCATTGTGCCAAAGTTGACATTCGGGAATGTAATAAGATTGGAATCAAACGGACAAGATACCACGTGATCCAAATCAGACTCCATAGTTTACTTCCTTGGTCGTTGTCGCGATTTTGCCGTCAAATAATGTGTCCAATCGTGTAGTAATTATGCAAAAGATTGTTGAGATATTCCAAAGCTCACATTGCAAAACTTTCCCACAAATTTTTTTTTTCGTTAATCAAATGATGAAAACCCTACAAATTGATTAGAGTAGAACCAGTCAAAAGTATCAAGAATAATAGCATATTACATGTAGAAAGTAATTGTTTGTTATTTTTATACGCCAAGTAACAATTGTTAAGAAACCAACTTTCATTTTGTGCGCCTTATTTAAAGCGTACTATTCTTCATTGCTTTCAGTTATTCTATTTTTTAATAATGTTTAAGCAAAATAGTTTTCAGTTGTAATATTGTGGAATAGTATTATAAGCTAGATTCAGCGCTATGACCTGTGCATGATTGTAATTTACCCCCAACAGAACGATATTATTATTGTCTTTCATATCCCTCCAACTCTATGGCCATTATCCTAAAGATCTTCATTTATCCCTATCCATAATCCACGCAATAATATTGATCATAGCTAAACTGATAACTTCAAGGTTCCTAATAAAAAAAAGCTTCGCTCTAGCCATGCAATAAAATTGGATACATTTGAATGAAGACGTGGATTTATCCGATTTTTGTGCAACAATATCCTACGCCATTCTAATAAAATGGATTGAGAGTTGAGATGCAAAAGACCACAGCACTGTAGAATGCTCATTATTACAATTGGCAACAAATGACAGCCAAGATGTGGATTACGGTCGCCGTAATCCACATCTAGGCTGTTATTTGTTGCCGTTGTCAATACGGCGTAATACGGCGTGATGCGGCGTTTGTCGCCCTATTACGGCGTAATTTCGTTACCAGCAATTCAAAAAATGCGCCTCGGAATGTCATGACGCGAATAATAGCACGCACGGCGCATGAGAAAGGAAATGCTATACACATACATACTTACTTACAAAAAGATCGCTTGTCAGTTACTGTAGAACAGCGATCAATTATAATATCAAACCAACAATCTGACACCGAGGCTCGTAATTGCCTACGAATAGGGAATTATTACATATAAGTATGATTATTAATCAACTAAATTTGAATTATTACTTTAAAATATAATTGTATTTAGACGTTATATCAAAGTTGTGGCTAAAACTACTCCTAGGATCAGATCTTTATCTAATTAAAGTCGATTGCCGACATCTAGGATCGATTAGACTTCTGAAACCAAACAGGTTCGTATCTGAAGTTCCCTAGTGCTTATGTAAAGGCTCTGACTGCTTTGCCTCTCTCTAATGTAATGAGAATTTTTCAAAAAGTAGTTCCACAGTACTCGCTAGGGCGGCGTCGTGGTACTACCGGGATTTTTCTACTTCCGCTTAGCCCACTAATCTATAAATAATCGATTACCACTAATCTATAAATAAATTAATTGCCTACTGATCTATAAATAGACCAAAAATAGACAAAAATCCCAGAAAGGGCCGGTGGAACATGTAGCCACCTAGCGAATACTAATTTTTACAAAACTTCCCATAGACAACGTAAAATAATAGACATGGTGAGCGTCCGGCGTCAAATTTTTTTCTAGCCAATATGCTTCAACACACTTTATTTTCATTCAGGACACATTAGGCAACGTCCACGAATACACAGTAGATCTACACACTAGAGTATGCATACAGCATAGGACTATGCACAATCCTATCATGGTCAAGCCTACGCGGTCAAGCCATATACTACTTAACCTCAAACATACGATACTGACTTGAACTACATCGTTATGTTTCTCTTTGACTTACACACATCGAATTAACTGTAATTAAATAATTACACACGCTATGCAGCTATTCCACAACAAGCACAGTCACTATCACGTGAAACACTCGTTAAACACTCGTTGAGTGTAATAAAATGTTAATTAAAACATAGAACATGTTTTCTAGCTAAGTATATTCGACAGTAAACAGTAATAGATTGTTTTAAATTTAGATCAATCTTTGGTTACTACAATGTAACACCAAATTTATCAATTAATTTCCAGTCTATCAACCGATAATCAGTGATGTTGTCAAGGACATGACAGCCGAGACCATAAGCATTAATATGCATATATGTATTCAAAAGCAATTAAAAATAGCAATTAGCGACAAATGACCAAACCAAAATAAC